>JAANDH010000440.1:0-231219 GCA_011799765.1 Nymphaea thermarum
CATTCTCACACAACCCATTTATATAGTGATCCTTCCACACAATTTACAAGAGGAGTTACATAAGGGGTCTCTAGTTCCCAAGAGACATGACTTTTCATCTCTCAAGAGACATGTCTTTTCATTTCCTAAGAGACATGACTTTTCTTCTTGTAACAGACATGACTTTTCATTGGATCTGGATCAGATTAACATCTTATCAGGAACGTCGATTTCGCCGGGAAATGCCCGCCTCGCCGGAAAAACGGCAGAACTCGCCTGAGTACTTCAAATCGCTATTCCAGACTCATTTCTGAGCCAAATTTAGCGTTCTTGGGCTCGTTTTGTTCGGAAACTCGCCAGGAATCTTTTGGAATGATCATCAACACATTTTGGAGCAAGAATCGGCCGGATTTGACGCCGGAATGCTTGGTGGTCACCGGAAAATTGACAGAAATTTCCGATCTGCTTCAAATCGATGTATCTTCCTCGAATCTGATCGGAATCCGATGATCTTGGGCTCCTTGGATGCGGAAATCTGTTAGGAATCTACCCAGTTGATCATCTACACGAATTTATCAACCTTCTGCCCTGGATTGAAGCTGGATTGCACGCTGGTTGCCGGAATTGGGGAAGAACGCGCCTGAAAACCTGCGGTTGTTTTAAAATCGATTCCTCCTCATCCACAGCTCCAAAAATCCTGAAATTTCGCTGGGAGTTGCTTGAGACACAGACAAATCCAGCGGTTGATTTCTCTACCAGCAAATCCTCCCAGAAAATTAACGCCAGCTGATTTTCTTCACTGCTTTTTTTGACTTCGTCCAAGAACACCGCCTAGCGCCGTCACGATGCTGCGCCAAGGCCGGCAATGCGGCAGGGAGTAGCCGGCGGAAACACGACGGAGACAGAGATACCACGGCAGACGCAGGACGGCGGCGGCTGAGCGGGGCGACGTCACTGGTGGCGGCGGCGACAATGATCTCAGGCGATGCAGAAGAAGACGCCGGAATGACTGCGTCCACGTGAGCGTCGTGCGGTACGTGCGATGAACAGTGCCAGGCGTAGGTGAACAGTAATGCCGGAACGTCACGGCGTCGGGGGCGTCAGGCTTTGGGAGAGACAACGGCGGTGGCAGTCAGGATTGGAACTTCACAACCTTAGAAAAACAATTTTCTCCAAGTTCGACGGCTCTGATACCATGTTGGAAAGTGAAACGAAGAAGAACGATTATCGAACACAGATTTAACGTGGAAAACCCCTCAACTAGAGGGAAAAAACCACGGGTGATGAGGACTGGTGCCCACTAACAACCAGACCCTCTCTCTCTTAGAGATTTCATTCACATCCAAAAATTAGGGTTACAAAGACTTAAGTAAGGCCCAACGAGGGCTACAATCTGGATCGGGTCCATACCCAGACCCGGTCTTGAGACCCATACTTATATGCTTCAACAATAGCAAAACAATCTGATGATTGAAATATTGTGGATAATAACTAAAAATGATCTTCATAGAACTGCTAAAATTATATAATACTCTGTTGATGAGGCATCTAAGAGATGATCATGCACTGGCCATTTTTTCTTTCTCCTTATTGTTGTTTCATGTAAATATTTACTGGATCAATGAATATGCCACTTTAGTGAGAGTGCTACATTAGTCTTTATTTAGTCTTTCTCTGGTGTTCTTCATATCTGTAAAATTTCAAATGGCTGCTAAGAGTTGACTCCTTCTTGTAAAAAGGATCTTTTGATTTTTTTTTTCCCTTTTTCTAAACAATAATTTCTGCAGCACCATCAACCACCACAATTCTTGATGCCTGTGGAGTCAGATGCATTTCGGCCCTTTCTGGCTAGTCTTCTGCTGTCCTTGACTTGGCTCAAACATGCCAGTCATTTTCAGCTAGTCATGAGCTGGGAATAGATGGAATATGAAACCATAATAGCTAGCAAACGAACTGTTTAATTATCCACTGCAACATTATTTCGTTGGATACTAAATGAGCTGCATGTCATACAATAGAGATTGATTTTTCGATCTTAGCTTAATATTGGTTCAGTTTATTGCTGCTAAGAGACTCAATATGAATTGCTGTTAGATAGGCCTGCTTGTATGTGTTTATTTCATGTATACTTTTCTAATCCTTATTCTTATGCTGCAGACACATCCCTCTCAGTCATGCTTTATGTCATCCATAGATCTGCATACTCACTACTCTTATCAGGTAAAGTCAAAATTAATGTACTTCTGTAAAGTTGTTTGTTTGTCCTTTCCTTTTACATGTTTGTTATGTTGAAATTCTTTTGTAACTCTAACGTTCATTTGTTTTATGCTCTGTACCAACTGCTTTATTGAATGATGTGGACTTAAGGTTTTTGAAAATATCTAAAGTTCAACCAAGTTCTCCCAATGATTGGTTATAATCTGAACAAAAAGAGAAAAGCTGTTGATAATTTGGACTTAGTGCACCTAGCTGTTAGAACTAAATTTTCAGTTTCTCAGTGCATGCCTCATGAAATCTCACGTTATCAACATGATCACAGTGTGAAAGCCTCACCTGCTACACTTTGTCAATTCCAAATAGCTCATACAAATGTACAGCTGTAATTCTATGTAAGATAGTTACTGGTCGTTGTTGTGATGTTATCCCAATTCTCGACAAGTTTCATCAATTTTACTATTTTTTATTGTCAATGTACCGTTTTCTTCTGGAATTGCTATTTTCTTGACAAGCATTGCAAATTCCTTTCTCAATTTTTCTTAGTTCTGCTACATGATTTCCCATAATGTAATGATGCCTAATTTTCTTTATGAAACATGACAGCCAACATATTTGTTACCCTAGCCATATGCGTTATAATTTTTTCTTAACCAATTGCTTACTTTAATGCTCTTGTTTTCTTTATATTAATAAGGATTCATGGTCACTAATTTATCGTGCTTTGTTGTCCTCTAGTACAAGGCCTGATACCACATGCTTGTTGCAATATGTATGTTGTAAAATGAAGACACTGGAACATGACTGCATTCATGGATATGTACATAAACGACAAGAAGTGCTAAAGCATGGAAAGTTTGCAACTTATACACAAATAGGGCATTACTGTTTATAATTACCATAGAAAAAATTACAGAAAGGCACCTAATGTCTGAGCAAAAAATAAATCACCACTCTACTTTAAAAAGTTAACTGTAGGCACTAGGCACTCAACTGTTGAGAGAAATTCTCAAAGAACTGCCTATTGACAAAACATTAATTTTTTATATAAATAACAAAACTACCTCTTATCAATAAAAAAAAAAATATTTCCTTCTGGCCGAGGTAGGTGTGGTTCTTTATGGGGGTATTTTTATCATTTTACATTAAAAAATAATGCTTTCTATAAGTAAGTATCTGTTTAAGAATTTCTCTGAAAAGGTAATTGCTTATTTGTTAACTTTTAAAACTTGAGAGGTGATTTATTATTTGCTCAAACGTTAGGCACCTTTTTTCATTTTTAACTATAGTCACTTCGAAGTGTTTTTTTTTTTTTTCTATCAGGTTTTGCCTCATTCTGTTTGTCCTACTAGACATTAGACTTCTGACATGCTCCATTCATAAATCTAATTTGTTCTGTATATATTTTCTCTCTCGGCTGAAAATAATATACTTGGTTGTTGATTAATGTACCAATCAACTTTAATTGGAAATGTATGAATAGGTTGTCCTTTTACATGTAGATTTGCGGTAGTTGAAAACTCCAATGTGTATATTCTATTAATTTTCTGGAATTCATTTAGTTTTCTCTCAATTAGCAGTTCATTAAATTTCTCATTTTCCCTTAAAATTTATTGTCATTTTTTAAGAAGAAAAAATAGCTCCTGCAGATGGCATGAAACCAAGTTTATCTTTTAGTTCGTGATCTCCTCTAGATGTACTTAGGGTACCTTATGCATTCTTTCGAGGAAAAGAGCCTGATACATGGACACCTAGTGAAATACACGGTCAGAAGAAGTCATATTTTGTGTCATTAGGAGATATTATAGAAAAGAAAACTATAATTTGATTACTGAATCTTAGCACTGTATAAGCAGCAACCAATTGGCTAGCTCCTGTTACATACTGTTTCTAAGCTTATACACATTATACAGAGACATAATAACTACTTGGAACCAAAAATCAAGAAATTTAGATAAATAATCCTAGCAAGCTGGAATACTACAGTAAGAAGCTGGTCTGGTGTTTGTTGAACCTGGCATGTCTCCATGCACGAGTGTATTGAAACTTGAAAGTTTAAGAAAATATATTGTTCTAAATTTTTATTGTTGATGTTTTTTTCTGTCTCATTTACTTAGCTTTCACCCGAGTTAATGATTTGTTTTCTTGGTTAGACAATGCTACCAGAATCAATTGCAATCGTCCTAGCACCAACTGATTCATCAAGGTAGGACTGGTTCGCCTCTTTTTTTTTCCAGGAGTTCTCGGATAATGACCAATAGAAACATCCATGAAAGAGGTTATCTTTGAGCAGTTTGAAAGCATGCTTTCTACCAGTAAGGCATGTACAACCTTATATTCTGCATTTCCATCTTTCTTGTGACAATTATTTCAGGCGCAGAAACCAAAGTATGCAAGGGATTAGCCTTTCAATTTTATCTTTTCATGAAATATTTTGATTTTGAGGTGGTCTTTTGTACTTTGTCCTTGGCAACGTTGTTTTTCCATCTATCGTGGATTTTTATGGAACTACCCATGCAGGAGCTACGGGATTTTTCGACTAACAGAGCCTACTGGGACAACAGTCTTGAGGAAGTGTCAGGAGACGGGATTTCACGTTCATGAAGATCCTAGTGATGGGAGTCCCCTCTATGAGGATTGTGCTCACGTTTACATGAATCCAAATCTGAGGTTTGAAATCGTTGACATCCGCTAATATGATGGTTGTTCCTCTCATTTTGAGCTACTTTGGTAGATATGTTGCTGTCTTGCTGTGTATATGCTGTATTCCTGGTCATGTCTCTGTTCACATTGTGTAAATATCACTCTGACAGTTTGACGTCGGTTTGCATTGTTCATTTTGTATAAATACATCACATGGCAACAGAAAACGGTCGCCCATACCAGTTAAGCTTTATTCCAGATGCAATCTCTGATAAAAGAAGCAGTATCTTGTAAAGGAATACGAGCAAAGACTTCACCGAATGAGATCTCACTGTATGACATGCATGAGGTTGGAGAACAGACCCAAGTTGATCCATTTTTCTGATGCAGTTCGTCAACGTTCCTCTTGCACTTTACAAGCTTGTCATGATGTCGTATGCTCCCTTTGAAACTTTGCCAAAAATTGCAAGACCGACAATGAAGTTTTCGAATATCCAACGAAGAAGAACCGTTGTCTGCAAATGCGTTCGCAGCACGATTTGATCTCCTGAAACAAAGAAAGCGAAGCCGACATGGTTCAGACAGCAGAATTTCCAGTTGCGGGGGTGGTCATCTAAACACTTGGACTAGTTCCAAGCAGCACAAGTGGCTTATGTTCTTTAGAGGTTCTTTTGCAGAGAGAGTAGTGCCTTCATGCAGTTCTCAAGCACCGTAACAGGACATAAGTAAATACCCAAAGCCAAAGTTTTAGCAGCATGTGAAAGTACCATGGCCATATATGGCTGTTTGAAAGGCTGGTTTCTGTTACACTTGGCTGGGAGAAGACTCTTGGTGTTCCCTTCATTATAGAGTTGAATATTTATTGGGGAAAGAATCACAGAGACATCAGGTCAATCCAATACAGCCAGATTTAGCAGGATAAACCTACATGGCCAGATCTGACCCTGAGAGTGGCTTCTTTGCTTTTCCCCAAAGAAAAAGCAAGAAGAAGAAAGATGATATAGTGAACCTGGTTAAGGAAAGTTTGGGAAGCAACGACATGTTACCTTCGCGAAAGAAATTTATGTAGTTACTTGGGAAAAACTAAATAGGAGGGGAATTTTACTGCAACTGAGGCAAATAGAGTTAAACCGCTTGTCTCCTAACTACTCCTTGTCTTCTTCAAGAACCATTGTGACGGTGGAACCGCGCTGACAAGAATCCTTTTCATATATTATCCGGGGCAGAAACTCGACGAATTTATAATGCGGACCATTAGGATAAGATCCAAATGTGCATATCGTTCAGTTTCTGCACAGGTTTGAACGAGGTTCCCCATCAACGGTTTCAGAAACCTAGTTTTGAATAATATCAAAATCGATATAAATGTAAAAATAAATGCACTTTTTACATTTAAATTACAGGTTTGAACATTCCCTTTTGGACCCAATTCAAGTTCAGATTGAATTGTGTCATTCGAGGTGGTTGCGACACGGATTGGGTTCGGATCTGGCTTTTTAATTCAGATTTGTCAAGCCCCTCTGCAATATCAAGGCAATAAAAAAGTGATTTGTGGGTTCCCTTTATTTATAGAGAGATAATTGTAGGTACAGGTCTCCCACCTTAATAGTTGGCGTCTCCATTATTGAATAAAAGAGGAAAAACATTGGGAGGACTTGTTTGTATAACATAATGAAAGGCTTTAATTCCATCTAAAAGGTTGTTTGATATATACACAGATTGACATATCAAAAATTGGTTCCACTAGAAACTTATTTAGCAGCGCAAAATCCCATGTTATTCCTGACTCTTATGACCCAACTGGCTGTGAATTTGAGAAGCTTTTCGGCCACAAACTGTCATAAACGGAAACCAGCCAGTGGCCCAGAAGTTGTTCTACTGAAGCATCGCTATCTTCCAAGTTTTCCACACTCACTTGGGAGTGTATCTGATTGGGCATATTGACAATGCAATTCGTCTAGCTGCAAATGCCAACAAGCAGCGTTCATCCTCTGTTAGCCTCCGTTCAATTGCCCTCACAACAGTAAGATCCTGCATCAGAAAAAGCACCGTAGAGACCTTAGATAACGTATCAGCTTCAACATGTG
Source organism: Nymphaea thermarum (assembly GCA_011799765.1). Classification (NCBI taxonomy): domain Eukaryota; kingdom Viridiplantae; phylum Streptophyta; class Magnoliopsida; order Nymphaeales; family Nymphaeaceae; genus Nymphaea; species Nymphaea thermarum. The sequence goes on from JAANDH010000440.1 coordinate 6,924, forward strand.
CTATGCTGTTCTAACTTGCCTTCCAGACTCGAGCCACAAAGATAAACTAAAAGGTCTCATTTACACAGATTTTTCAAGAAGCAGAACTCACGTGCACATCCGCACATACAGATATAAGGAAAGTAACGTGTGCCTACTCAAGGAGAGTCTACTATGCCTGCTCTCTTGAACCGTCAGGATACCCACTGCCTGTACCGTCTTGGATGTATATATATATATATATATATATATATATATATATATATATATATATATATATATATATATATATATATATATATATATATATATATATATATATATATATATATATATATATATGTGTGTGTGTGTGTGTGTGTGTGTGTGTGTGTGTGTGTGTGTGTGTGTGTGGAGAAAGAGAGAGAAAGTAAAAGTCAATGCTGCCATGAGAAGGACTGTAAATTGTTGTTAAGCCACTCGCTAATGTCAATGTAGCGACTGTCTTTTAGCGACAAATTTTTGAATTTTAGCTGTCCAGAAACTATGCAGCACATAGCAACATTGACTTTTTCTATATACATATAAGCTCATTTTTTAAGGTTTATGTTAGGTAGTAGACGTTTTACCCAGGAACTGAATGTATATATACAAGGTTAAGCATTTGATGCTCGTCTTACCTTTACTGGTTGTGGGGTTTCCTTGAAAGGATTTTCAGTGGCAACACCTCCAACTCTAATCGTGTTATTTATGTTTCCCCACTGATCAGTTTCTGTAGGTAATGCCGCTGAATGCCGCCACGTGCCATTGACAATGAACTTGTACGCATACCTGAAAATGAAGTAAGATAAGTACATACGATAGTTATCTGTCCAAAAGGTTGCAGTATTCTGTTGTATGGCGATAGGCTTTCTGTTGGTCAAGAAACTTATTCTTCTATGACCGAGCAACATGCAAGTGTCTAGTTATGCGAAAACAGGATTTTAGTTTCAGCAGAGGCATCTCATCACTTTGGGTACACTTTTTGCTGCATTTTAGTGAAGATTAGACGTTTCTGTATATGTAGATGCAAAACTCGATCTGCTGGGTAGTTTAGGAATACAAATCCATGAAATATCCAATCTTCACTGAAATGTAGCAAAAGGATATCCATGGTGATATAATATGCAATGCAAAGTGCATAGATAGATTATTTTCCATTTCATGCTGGTATTTATTTATTTTCAGAAGATGCAAAGCTGAAGCTTAGTCAAGGAAATTTTTCTTTGAGAAACAAATAAGCCCCCTCTACCAATTGAAGCACCTCAAAATTTCGTCCCTCACTCACTTGGTTGCTAATATCCATTGGGAATAACTTTCGGATTTTATTCCATCTGCCTTTCCTTAGTAATCAAAAGCTGCATTAGCACTAATTTGTAAAGCTTAATTTTGGTTTCTCAAAACCCACAACAAATAAGCATAAGCATCTACTTCCAATTTCAATGTTCTTAAGTTTATGAACAGGAGCAGATATACTTATCGGTGCAGATGGACTTGCAGTTCCATTCATGCATAGCAGATCAAGCCAACCAAGCTTATTCTGAGTAGATAGAAGTACTATGACCCAAACAAGAAAAAAATCAATGTTTGCAGCCTCACTAAGAAAAGAAGACTTCGCAGCGTAATTCACCTTCCTTGTGGAAGCCGAAGTTCAACTTCATATCTTGATCCACCTCGGTAAACTGCCTTTATAGGCTCTTTCCAGTTCCCAGTAAAATCTCCCACCAGATATACATCCTCACCCTATGATTAGCATGTTCAGCTAGACAGATCAAACCGACTGAAGTGAACTAATTTCATAATCAAAACTCAAGCATGCAGGACAGAAAATTTAGAATTATTAATTTCAGCTCAAAGCAGCTCTGCCTCCACAACACTGTACATGGACAGATTGATAGTCCACAAAACAGGATACTCTTCATAGGTTAGTAGCAGATTCTCAAAGTGATGACAAGCAAAACATTTTGTGAAGTACGGGCCATAGAAATAATTATAGCTTTAGGTTACCTCCCGATGCCCATGGCTCCAAACAAAGTTCACGGCATGTGTTGGAGGGCCGTTATGGGTTCCTTTCTCCACCATAGCAATCAGATCCCATGTTGCCCAGACAATTGTAGGCCTGTGCCAGCACACCTCGTTTCAATATCATCTTGGTAAACATATTTGGGGAAAAAACACATGAACATACCATAATGTTGGTAACTTGAAGTAAATTACAAAGTATATTTCATATGCATGTGTGTATGCCTGTGAAAGATATTTAGCAAATCTGATAAATTCGTACAGCTTACATTTACCTAGGCCCACTAAGTATAAAATGGAGAAGGCATAAGTTCTAATATCACATGAGTAATCTCGATTTGATGCAATAACATGCAAATCAGAAATGCTTTCTACACAGAACATCTGACTTCTGAGGTAGCATCTACTAAACCTGGCTCAGTAAGGGTTAATGGTTTTTTGATAGCCCATTGAAGCACAGAAGAAACATTTTTCATGGTTCCTTTCCAGTTTCCAACAAACAGGGAATACTTTTTCTTTGCCTGATGATAGTCCAAACTCCACATATCTTGGGCCACACCTTTTGGTGAAGATTTCAAGAAGTTTTGCAAAGCCAAGCACTTTCTATAGCACTTAGATTTGTTTTCCAATAAAAATCAGTTCAACTTTCAAGAAGAAGTAGCCTAACTCAGTTTTCTTTTTCTTTTTCTTTTTTTTTGGGAGTTAGACGACAGTCAAGTAAGAAGGTGTCTTTTCAACTTTAATTTTCTGTGAAATAAAATATTTTATGCATTGAGATTGCATCGGTTACTAAGTTGAGAATAATATCATCGATATTAGCACTTTCTCAAAAATAGACAACTTATTTATGATCTTTTCAGAAACCAACAAAATAAAGAAAAATGATGATATATCTAGAACATCCCATCTTCTAAGCATTCCAAATATTGTGTTATTATTAACAGGAACAACATAATATATTTTTTTATTGTTTTCCGTATCTATATATTTTAATCATATCAGCATTGGCTCAACACAAATAAAATTTAATTCACCACTAGATTACTCCTTGGTCCTTACTAAGAAAATTCTAAGAACCCATTTAAGACTATGATTGCTACTACAATGAACTAATGAAGCACACAAGCACAAGAGTAAGAAGCCATATGAAGTTATGAACATGAAGACAAGCCTACATTGAGCATTCATAAGTAAATCCAGCAGGAAACATACAATTTATAGAGAAATATTTAAAAGGGGTTTTTTGCATGGTCATGATCGAGGCAGAAGTGAGAACGAAGCAAAGAAAATACATATCAACTTTCAATTTCCCATGAACGGTACCCGAAATTAATAAATCACCAGCGCAATCCTTATCAGAGAAATCATGAGAAACAGGATGAAGTTCCAAAAGGACCTGTCAGGGCGAGAAACATGCAACTTTGTGACAAAATTGTAAGCCTCATGTAAAGGAGCGTCCTGGATCCAGTGCAAGTATGAAATCACACTAGCTGGTGATCTATCAAAGCCAGTTGTACAAGTAACATAAACTCGATGGCCCTGTCTCATTAATCGATAAAGGACACCAACACAAAATGGCATCTTCTTCCTCAAGTCAATGGAATCTCCGTCCCTGCATGATACTATGAAAGGTTACAAGGAAAGCTCATCCCCATTTTCAGATACAGGAATAGGCATTCTCAGGAGGGAAAATATTGAAGACGAGGAAGGATGCCTCCACAGGGTTACGATAAGTATTAAGTATAAACATCCTCTTCTCTCTCCTCCCCCTCCTCACCCCCCACCCTTTTTCATAGCACATGAGGTACATACATACATATATATATTTATATTTATTAATTATTATGCATCTGCTGCAATTGCACAGAATTCCGACAGAGTCCACAGGCTGATCTTACTAGGAACCATCAACAGCTGGCCTACAACTGTCCAGTCACGACTAGAAAAAATCCTTAGCAAAACAGCCCAAATTTGGGGTTTTCCTGAGATCCATGGAGCCTCTGCCTTTCCATCTTCCAACTTCCGCCACATAATATTTGATATTGTCTAATAAGACCAACATCAGAATGATGTTGCAGTTTTAAGGAAGAGATTTAGATAACAATGAAGCTCAAAAATTGATGAAAAATTTCGAAATTGTGCAAACAAAATTGTCAAGATGCTACCTGATTGGATAGTTGATCATGAGTACATTAAGTCTACGGCAGGCATCACTTACGTACTCTGAATTAATTCCCCAGTTCAACATCTCACTTTGACTCTGAAAATTCAATATTGCAGTGATTCCCTGAGGAGGAAACAAAGCATGCATTTAGAAATTCAGTCATCCTGAAGTAGCTGCTTCAACTTCGGCATTATTGTTCCTTCCAGCCAATGACGGGACCAGAGGGGGCCCTGGGCCCCAACAGATTTTGAAAATACAAAAAATTATACATTTATTTCGTTCCTCCAACTCCAAAACAATGCCTCCCTCCCCACCTCCTTCCTTATTTCTACAAAAGGTTATTGAGCTCCCTATATGAATTTTCTGGTTCAAGCTGTTAAAGCATCCATAGGACCATATGAAGAGAACCACCATATTAACTCATATTTTGAGTCTTGACAGATAGACTGTACCATGATGTGGCCAGACTCTTTAGCAATTTCTCCTTACTAGATTCCAAAAACATAAAAGTACAATTAAGTGCAGGCGTTGACAAGAACTTGATTGAATGGCACACATAGACAATTCGCAGACACGGCATCTATCAGATTGGGAGAGAACATGAAATAATAATTCAGATTTGATCTCTCTCTCTCTCTCTCTCTCTCTCTCTCTCTCTCTCTCTATATATATATATATATATATATATATATATATATATATATATATATATATATATATATATATATATATATATATATATATGACTCAATGAGCCAAACCTTTTGATATTGCACTATCAATTGAAATGTGTATGTATCAAGCATATGACATGGCATGAAAAATATTTCAAGCCACTCACACACCCAATGCTTTCAAATATATTTTTATATTTCATTATTTTTCCAAATGAATACGCATCAACACATTAACAGTGTTACATATATTACAAAATTATAACAGCTTTTTCATGTCTTATTATGCTTTTAAATGGCTATGCATCAAGCATATAATGTGGCATTATGTATATTACAGGATGATCAATGATTTTCCACACCTTGTTATTTTCTCAGGTAGTATCTATAAAGCATATAACATGGCATGACATACATTTGGATACTTTCAAGCTCTGAAATATTTTCAGTTACTAGTGAATACAACGAAAAGGAAGCACAATCAAGCAGGGACATATTTAGGCAGAGAACTTGCACATGTGCACAGATACTAATGACCAAGCAACCTAGATGCTATATTCAAATTGATAAGCAGGTCATGAAAGCAGAGACCAAGAACTGACCAAATCACCTGAAAGCTTGTGTACATCAGCTTCTGTTTGCACGCATGACCCTATGTATATTTGTTCAGTGATCTGCAGTTGATTTCAAATTTATCAGCATTTATACACCTAAATATATGCAAATAGAAGCATAAAATATAGTTCATAGGAAAAGATATTTCATTATAGAACAACATCCTACCAAGAACTCAGACCCCTAGTTCGCAGATTGAAAAAAATATCATGACTTTAATAAACTCAAGGAAATATTGCACAATATGCTTCTGGTATATTAGCATGCCTATGCATCATCATGCATCTTAACAATTACTGCATGCATTTGATAGTCTGCATATGGAAGAAACTAACTGGATGGGAAAAAAATGAAGAACTGAAAGATGAAGAAGAGAAAGATGAGAAAATGAATTACGATTTCATATACTCTGCTTCATTTCATTTCTCATATGCTACATAAGCATCATACTTTCACGAAAGAAACAATACTACAGATCTCAAACAACAGGCAACCACCAAATATAGTCAAATAAAAAAGAAATCTTACTTGAAATGCTAACTACATATAAGTAATCTAATTTGAACACTGTAAATATGATCATGAAAGATGGGTGAACTTCACCTTGCTGAATTGCATGCCAAGAAAGTGATTATAGATTAATTCCCCTTCAGATCGACGAAGGGCTTGGACATATTCCTCCAAAGGAAAGCTTCCATAATGCCATTCACCCTCCTTAATTTCCTCTTCGGAGTATATATCTATGAGTTCAGTGGAAGGTCTCTTATAGACATCCAAATTTTTGCTGTCTAGTATCTCAGAATTTATAGCAGCAGTGCTTTCCATGAGTAGAAGTTTCCATCCTTCTGGCTTCAAGAATTTTGGTGAAAATAATGCAAAACCAGAATTTGCCTCGTCCCCAGATGATGAGCTAAGATTTGATGTTAGTATGTTCTTGTTCCAGGTAACAAAAGGAACTCTGCCTCTATTAAATGAGACTTCCAAACTGCTTGAGAGATGTAGCTGATGGATGGGAAATGGAGAAAAGGGTCTCTCAAGGACAACCCTCAAAGGACCATCTTTGACCTTCAAAAATTCCCTGAATAAACATCAGACGCTTTTGATGTTTTAACTAGAACATAACGAAGCAAACACACAATTTGAGTTCAACATGCTTTTCACTTTTAGTTGCAGAACAAGTAGTTACACATTAAAATTGTGTAGCAGAACATGACATCTGATCTAGTGGCCTGCCCAAATGCCATGACAAAACATTGCATATAGCAACATAAAATATCATTTTAGTTAAAAAGCCATTCCAAGTTATTTTTGAAGAAAAGCAGGAAACTGATCATTTAGAGAACTAATATTGTGCCATAAAGTACCACTTAATGTAAAACGGAAAATGAGCACTTAAACCAAAAGGCCAACAAAAGGAAGAGCACGTAATACTGTTGCAAAATGTGTACATAACTCATTGGTCAGATCCAGAATAAGGTACACAGCATTAAACATACAGAATATGCATTTTTCCCCCAGTTAATTTAATAGAACCCAAACATTCATAAAACTTGACAAAGTTCAAAAAAAGTTCGGAACATGTCAAACAAGCATGACTTGCATAAAGCATCAAAGACATAATAATCAAGAACATATGAAGTGAAAAAATATGGTATCTCAGAAAAAATAATAAAGTATAAACCTTAACTACCTAAAGATTTTACTAATTGATCTTGTGAAGAGGACATACAATATCAAACACCTTAACTGTAATATTATGCTTCAACAAGGAACAAGAAGATTATGAGATAAGACTACTAAGCAAACAAAACTAATTGTGCTGAAAACTAAAGTGGTCAACAATAAAAACTGCAAAAAGAGTCTCAATTTATAAATACTAAATAACAGAGCTCCTGCAACTATTATTTCTAAATATAAAGTTTAAGTTAACAAAAGATATCATCTTTCTTTTCATAATTATCATCATTTTTCAATCTTCATTTTCAATTTCATCTATCAATCTCATCTATCAATCTCATCTTTTCCCTGCCATCAATCTCATTTTCCTCATTCTTTTCTAGAACAAATTTATGTGTTTTTTTCTTGTGTTTGTGACTACGACTTTGTAAGACTGGCGGACACCAGTGCATGTATGAGATAAGAAAAATGCCATTATCATGAATGAACTGGTTTCATCCTAATATATGCATCATAAATTTGTATCTAATTCGTCTGATCAAGCGCCCATTAGACATACATCATAACTTTGTAATATCAGCATGTTCAGATCTATATTTTAGTTAGAATCACTACAAGGTAAGATCTATTAGATATAGCAATCACAAAAACTTCAAAAGGATATGGTTAGCATGCATAAAACAATCATTTGTCATAAATCATAAAAACAAAACTCATATTTGCACTATCACAAAAGGTCATCATATCTGATATACCTCTTCACTTTTGCTCTTACTACACCACGAAAATCTCTAGCTGTTTGAAATACATATTACCTAGTTTCAGCTTCTGAATTGGTGGCCACCTTTGGCAAGTCTCAAATCCAACTAATGCAACAAAAAATTGTTACTTTCTTTTGCCATTTTCAGGAAGTCTTGTAATGATATCTATGTAAGAAAGAGATAGACAATTATGTCTTTGCACAATGTAACCATTATGAAAGAAGGCCCGAATTTATCATTTGTTTTAGATGTTCCACTTCCTTTAGCAGCATTTTCGTTTTCACATGTATGTTATATATCCAAATGCATTTATATATGAATAATCTACAAGCTCGAGTGATTAGCTGATGCAAAATATTATAAAAGTCAATTGAATTCATTAATTAATTAACCTTTTGGTTTCAGAGTCTACAATGACTAATAAGATCCTACCACAAACCACAATATTAAGCTTCTTTAAGTCTGAGAAGATCAGAATCCATCTAATAAAAACAAAATATGCAAGGAACCATTAGAACAAGGAGATCAGTTTGGGTTCATACACAGCATCTCTGAAGTCCTTAATTTCAACAACTCTATGATTTAACCCACCAGCAGCTTTCTTTAGTCTATCCCCGACCATGATCATTCTTGATTTCTCAGCATTTCCCTGTTTGGTAAGTGAAAACCATAAATTGGAAATGACAGCTTCTTTATCGACATGATATTTAAGTAGCCTGAACAAACTGTTTGCATTAAGATAGACATCCAACATAGTCTCAGTAATAACCACAATAGTCTTGAGAGATATTATATCCGGAATCTGAAAGCAACTTCAAAAGGCCACAAAAGCTTTGAATCTCATTTGTTTAACTATTTAGTTCAGTCATTTTAGTATCTTAGCTTTTGGAACACTTTACAAGAAATGTTAATGACAATTGACAATATATAAAATATTATTTACAATTATGATATGCATCATATTTTATCCATTGTGCAGCTTCAGTTTTCTTTATTGGAGAAAGCAGAATAAAGAACCAAAAAAGGCAATCTATAAGTCCAGGAGAGCACACCAAGTAGAACTGAAACTCATGAATATTTCTGTTTTAGTTCATGTATATGACAGAATCGAAGACTTAGCACAAGCTAGAAGGTTAGTAAGTTTTGAGCAGTTTAAAGTTTTTACTATGAAATAGTTCTGTATATGCATTCTCACATATGATAGAGGGAAGAGTTCTCATCAGTATAATTTAAATCTTTTGAGGGACAGAAGAAATAAAGAACAGTTTTCTCATTCAAATTCTCCTGAACAGAATGGGTTGATCAAGCAAGGATATGGGCATGTAAAACAAATGGGTTTCCTGCACATGTTCCCTAGTGATGTTCCCAGCTTCTTGATAAGCAGGATCTCCTTGGAGGGCAATTTCCTAATGGGTAGACTGGAACTCCATCTTGTATAACAAAAAAGGGGGACTGAATCAAGATCCAAAAGATACTTGGTGGTGCTGTATCTATAAATGAATAGCTGAGCCAAGCCTTTTTTGTTGGCACTGACAAATTTGTCACTGCCTTACAATGATTAACAAACTGTTCTCTGAAACTTACTATTCTAAAGAAAAATCCAACCTTTCATTAATTCAATTACTCTTAGGAACCTACTATAGCTAGTTAGAATAAATGGCTTTATGACATTTTAAGAAAACTGGCATGATACTTAAAGGCAATCTGTCCATAGCACATAGGCAGGGACTAACTGTGGAAGTGTGTTGAATTAAATCATGATCTGAACAAGAATTATGTTTCAATAATTATATACAAGGGAATGACCTTGCACACAAAAAAAAAAAAATCAAATGGTTTCATATTCAAGCAGCACTGACATCACGTTTTACTTAAAAATTTGAAATATAAACTCCTTGATTACTGCATAGCAAAAATTTCGATTGAACTGTTGACAGGACACTGCATTATGAGAACACGATAGTCAATACCTGCTGCTTAAATATGGCGATGTAGAGAACCAGAATCAAGAGCGTCACAATTTCATACACCATAACAAAATCCATGTTCAGCTCCCGATTCTCGCTATTGGCTCATACTTAACCATTGCAAGTCAGGTCCAAGCAAAAATTTACTTAAAGCTTTAACCATCAGCAATTTCTCCTTATCATTCTTCAATGATAAAATTAAGAATATCAACAGTAAAATTGCGAAACAAAATCTTAGGCGTATTAGCTTGTAAGTGTCAACCGAAAAGAGGAACTTGACGAGGATCAAAGAAGTAACTGTACGAAGAAGAATATGCTCGTCTGTTTCATTAGTTCACCAATACATTGATGCGGAACATTTGCAAGATATCATTCTTGGTCGTTATTCATGAACATGGAATTCATTATCACGATTTGAAGACCAGGACGCCACCCACTTCCTACCATCCACAAACCAAGCTCGTTGCAGGAAACCCCAAGGAACAAGTAAATGAAGCAGACCAGCATTCAAAACTTAAAGCAAGAAATATTCACAACACTACCAACTACATCGCATCAGAGAATGGATCATAAAATAAACCATGGAAGAATCGGAAAGCCAGCTAGATGACAAGCAAAGGCGACTGAATCATGCGACACCGACCAAAAGAACAGGACGACAGAGAAAAAGAAAAGGAGATTTATACTCCTTTCTGCAGAGCATGCACAAAGATTGTCCCATCCACCGATTGAGCAATGCGGATGCCGAAGGGCTTCTCTAGAGTGACCATGTACTCGTTAAGATTGACAGTGGTGGAAAATCCATCTCCACTAGAGACTACCGCCACCACCATCATCATCATCCTTCTCTTCTTCTTTGTCTCCTTGGTCACCAAGAACTTGCTACCAGTAGGAGCCACTCCATTGACCCCAATACCCAGGCTTCCGCCAGCCAGAGACGATGACAGCCCACTTGAGCTGGAATTCCTCCATGAGTTCGGATTCTCACCGAGGTGAAGACCGAGGGAAGCACGAGGAATTTGCAGGAGATTCATCCCGAGAGAGAAAGAGAGTACTTCTTCAACTCTTCCGTTACAAGAAGCGGGGGAGGGAAGAAGCATCTTAGCGGAGGTCTGCATAGAATGACATTTCTGTCCTTATAAAAATTGTGAGGGCCACAAACTATATCCTTTAGTTCACGTCATCTGTTTCTCGTCTTGAGGTTACTTTCGAACCTTCAAGCTTCGCTCGTAGGCAAGGTTGTCCTGTCTGGTGAAAGACCGTACACGTGGTGAACAACTGTTTGGAGAAGGGTTCGTTAAACTATAGGAAGAACGGCAACGTGGGCGCATGGGCCCCACCTTTCTTGAATCGGCTCCCTGCTCCTGGCACTTTCTAGATCCAGATCGCATTAGTTCCTGCTTTTCTTTCTCTCAGTTTCTAGATAAGTTGTTTCTTCCAAAACTTTTTTTTCTTTTTTGGAAAATTTGGTTCATTCATGAACATTGAAGGTAATTTACAAAATTATGCTGAAAACATTTTCTTTTCTTTGGTACTCAAAAGATAAATTGAAATAAACTGCATGAAGTTGCAAGCCAAGAAGGCACAAAAGGAGTATATTACTTTCAAAAGACAAGGCACTTTCAATCTCACAATGATGTTTTTGTGACATCTGAGCTTTTTGGGGTGAAAACCCCACCGTTTTGAAGAAGCGAAGCTTTCACCCAACTTTTCATCTTCTTAATGTATAAGGTCTGCTTTTAGTATCTCGGGGTACCACCCTCGTCGTATTTTATCTTGCAGGTCAATAACCCCACTTTTGCAATATAGAGAGGTCACACACTGGAGGTTCGAAATGGAGACTAACTCGACCGTTTACCAGAGCTTGCTCCATCCATTGCCAACCCTCTTGGAGATGATGTCCGAGCCTTCTATATTGTTTCCTTTATATGTTTTGAATACCTTAATTTGTTTCTAATTGTGTGTGTGCTTGATGACACCTTAAAAAATCTCCTTTGAAAAAAAAATAGTTTTGTAAAAGAAATTGTTTTCTAATTGTTCTCAAAAAAATTAATTTGTGTATTTAGATGACACATTCAATTAAACACATTTTTTTAAGAATAACCTGGGTTTGCCATGTTAATTATGTTTTGAAGTTGGGTTTTCTCAAAACTCATTTATGAGACAACCTGATCTGATGTTGAATGCCCAGAACACTGTTTTGGAGTGTCATCCAAATAATACATGAGTTTTTCGCCTTAGATTTTACTTTACATCTATGGAGATCAGATTTGGAGACAGCAATTACAGGAGTTGAATTTTCAGTTGCAGAAAAGGAAGTTTTCACATTTGTCAGCTTTAAATTTTTTTGTTACAGTAATATAACCAACTATGGCCTTCCTTGAATGTGGTCTAACTCCTGCCATCTTCATGAGGACAGCTTATATAGATATGTTTCCTTAACAGCCCCCTCAAGCTCAATCGTTTCCAAAGGGTGTGGTAAGCACGATTGAGACAACAGTTTAGTCTTCATGTCAGCGAGTTGATCGACAAACGCAACATGTTGCACCTCAAGATAATGTCTGGCAATGTGGTCTAGCATAAATATTGATGTGTTTAGTATGTTGATGTTGAAAGGCATTGGCAGAAATATATGCAAATCCAATGTTGTCAGGAAGAATGTGAATGGATGCCAATGGAATATGAAGCTCTTGAAGGAATCAGTGAACAAGACATGTCAATTCAGCTGTGATAGAAGGTACTTCTTCCAACTAAGAGAGGAACTATACATTGACTACTTGTGTGTAGATCAAGAAATGAAAGATGAGACAAAGAACACAACATAATGATTAGAATATTTCACAGGCAAGTGGGAGGGAACCAACCACTTGAATGAGAGGCTAAAACATCCCCCCCCCCCCCCCCAACTTTCTCCCACCTACTTCCTCCTATCCCCAGCATCTAGAGCTGCTTAAGGACCTAGGTGGACCTACGGTACACCCTCCAACTCGAGTGTCATGTATGCACCATTTGCAATCAAGAAAAATAATATCCACAAGAATGAAACTAAAGATACATCGATAGCATGCTACTCAAAGTTGACCAACTATACTCTACCCCTCATGATGACTAGTAGATGTTTGATCATCAAGGCTACCAACCCAACCACCATCTCAAGTGAGAGGCTAAAACGTTCAGAGCTGCTTAGGGACCTAGGTTGACTTACGGTATACTTTAGAAGTTCAGAGCTGCTTAGGGACCTAGGTTGACTTACGGTATACTTTAGCAGTTCAGAGCTGCTTAGGGACCTAGGTTGACTTACGGTATACTTTAGCAGTTCAGAGCTGCTTAGGGACCTAGGTTGACTTACGGTATACCCTTCAACTCGAGTCCACAAGAATCGAACTGATGATGCAATGACAACATGTTAGTCAAGTTGATCAGCTATGCTATGCCTCTCAGGATAACTAGTAGATATCTTATCATCAAGGTTGCTAACTCAACCACCATCCCAAGCACGTTGTAATGTTAAATATGTTAATATGACATAGAAGAAGCTGATGGAACAAAATGCATTTTGCAACATGCATTTTACAGCGAACCGGTGAATGGTGGTACGAGCCTACATGAATTGGGAAACCCAATTGTCACAACAAAAAATGTTTTGGCGGGTGAGAGTTAGATATTGTAGAGAAGTACTGGCCATTTGATGACATTGAATTGGGTTTTAAAGAGGATCTCCATCATGCTATGATAGAGGAGTATCAACAACCATTGCACTTAAGACGACTTTGTCACTGGAGTGCATGTTTGTTTGAGCCAAAATGTCCAGCATGTACTTGTACTAAGTAAGTTAGAGGCATTTAAAGGTGAAATGGGGCTCAATTGTAAGAAGTTCTTAGAAATCTAGGGATCCCAAATCTTTGACATAAAATTCTTGCCCAATGATTTATAATTTGTAAGAATTGAGCTACCAATAACAAGAATCTTATCAACAAAAATCCAAAGGAGTGCAAGGATGTGTCAACTTTAGAAGCTATGAATCCAAGAGTGAAAAAAAAAGGTGCTCAAATGGTAAAACCATGCCCCAGGTGCCTAGTTAAACCCTTACAAAGACTTGTGGAAAATGAGAATCAATGAATCCTGGTAGAGCCATGTGAACTATCTCTCAGATGTCACCATGTAAAAAAGCATTTTGAACATCCAATTGCTAAATAGTCCAAGATTGGGAGATGACTTGGGATAAATTTAAAAGTGACGAACTTGATTATTGGGCTGAATGTCTTAGTGTAATCAACTCCTCCTCTTGAAAAAAGACTTTGGCAAACAATGCATGCTTTAAACTATTCATGACTTCCATCAGCTTTGTGTTTGTTTTTATAAACTTATTTGCTAGCCAACAATGTTGTAAGTGGGTGAAGAAGAAACCAGTATCTAAGTTTGTTTTTTCATCAATATTTGAAATTCATTAGCCATATCTAGGTGCTATTGCAGGTGTTCTAAGGCATGGGAAGAGCAAGAACTAGGGTTCTTGGCCGACAAATGACAATAGGTAGCAAATAGTCTGAAAAGTTCGAGGCCACTTCAAGACGAGTGGTATACATGTCAACTAGAGCACTACACATCCACCATTTACAGTCTAGAAGAATAAAGCTCATGGAAATCAAACTGATGACCAGACTTCCACTTGGCCTGTCAGTCTAACCAGCTATGCTAAGTTTGTGATAGGATAGAGGAAGATGATGGGTCAAGAGAAGAAGACTTTAGTGGAGTAGTTGCTGTAAGCAGGTTAATATGAGAAGATATTTTGGAAAGGAAAAATTGTTGCAGTAATGATAAGCATGAGGATATTGGTGTAGGAAGCGGGTGAGAAACCATGGGGGTGCATGGAAAAGTGTTTTCATCAAAGAACAACATCATAGTTGATGAATTTTGGGCCTTGAGAATATAGGCAAATATATGCTTTATGCTGGCTGCTATGTGCAAGAATTTTACATTGTTGGCTTTTGAAAAGCTAACTTGTGTAATTTGTGAGATCGAAGATGGAGGTAGCAAGCACATCCAAAGGTCCTCAAGAACTAGTAGTCATGTGGCTGCTAAGATAAAACTTGTCAAGGAAATACATCATAGAAGAAACATCAAATGAGCATGATCCGATAAAGCAAGACCAATCACAACTAGATGGTCATGCTTGGATTCAATTCGATTTTGCTGTTGAGTATGAGGACATGTGACATGATGTTGAATGCCGTAAGTCTTCAAATAATGTGAAGGAGTTTTGTGTTCATTGCTTTATATCAATTTGGACAGCTTTGATTGGTCATCCTATTCGTTTTCAAGTAACAGTTGGAAAACTTGAAGGTAGGAAACCCTTTAATTTATGTTTGATAATAGACGACCTAAATGTTTGTCTACATGTAGGCGCGAAGCTAGGAATTTGTCATAGCATGGACCTAACTATAGTTTCAAAATTTCAGTGGGAGCCAAAATATGATTTTTCAAATTTTTTATATAGATTAAACTAAAATTTATAAAATTTACATGTAAATTTTTTATTTTTTTTTAATCTGAGGAGGGGCCATGGCCCCTGCCAACTCGCCTCTGTGTAGATGCACCTTGTATAGAGATTACTCATATAAACCCTTGAGAAGAACCTTCTCTACTTTCAAATCCTCGATGTAGCAACAGTCAGGATGGAATTCAAAAGATGCATTATTATCTCTGGTTAATTTATAAATACATAACTATTTTTGGGTAATAGAAGGCTTATGGAGAGTGAGTATCATAGAGCATTGATTGCATGAGAAGCGCATAACAGAATTGCCTATGTTATGTTGTTTTTGAAAACTAAAATAACATATTATGTGTATATTTCTTGTCCACTTTATCTAGAATTAGGTTCAGCTTAATTTGTCCACTTTCAAAAGACAAGCAACAGAGATAAAAGGTAGTTTAAAGGCAACCTCTACACACATATATATAAAACAGACAAGAGATGGTTTATGGTGAATTGATAAGAATTTATTTATCAATAACAATTTACAGATTAATGTGGTTTTGAAACTGATTCAACTTTATATAAAACTGAAATTAGGAAAAAGAAATTGAAATATGAAAATCAATTAGTAGGTGGATGGAAGTGGGAAAAGGAATAGTTGTGATGGATGCCTGCCAAGTCAATTCCCACTTTCGACTGTACATGCAAGCAACTACACACAGACACACATATATATGTGTGTGCGTGCGCGTATGTGTTTATTTATTTGTGTATATACTATATATGTTTATGATGCAATGATGGTTTATGGTGAATTTAATTAGTGATGATTTAAGATCCTTTCAGCAACAAATCTTTATATGTTGACATCTTGTAACTATCTGGCATTTGGCAGCATTGACTTTTTCATATGTATATGTGAGTGTGTGTATCTATATATATATATTTATTTATGTACATATTTTATATATATATATATATATATATATTGAAATATGTGGGCTATTATATGTTGCTGAATAGTAAAAAATTTGAAAGCAACGGCCGAGAAGAACATACATTGTTGTTAGAATCACCATAAATTGGTACTATAAAACGTCACTATATCCCTGTGGCGACTATTTTTTAGTTACAGTTTTTAAATTTTTAGTCATCCAGTGACATCCAAGAGCTAGTGAGAACATGTCATAATGTGATATATTAAAGACTTTAATGTATGTGTTTAATTTTGCCGAAGCCGAATTCTCCAAGTTTAACGAATATATAAATCCAGAAAATTCTATGAGGTTTAAACCATAAATGAATACTCAATCTACAAGCTGATCAGCCATACCCAGTGGCGGAAACAAATATAGGCTGACAACTGCCACTCAATGTTTCTTCATCTTCACATTAACATCTTCAATTATTTGCTCACACACACTCTCACACATATATACATATATATATATATATATATATATATATATATATATATATATATATATATATATATATATATATATATATATATATATATATATATATATATATATATATATATATATATATAAAGTATCCTTTCAGATATGAAAATATGTGAAAGAGTGTATACAAAATTTTTCTGTCTCTGCCACTGATCTCACATTTTCGACCGACCAATGCGCCCCCAACGTCCATGCCTAGCTAAAATAGAGGTATCAACACCTAGGGTTAGTAGGCATGGGCTCGGTGAGCATTCCATTTGAGAGCTTTCCATATGAGATGTTGAGTGGGAAGTGATGATCTAGCATTGCACTTCATTTAATTAACTTATCTTTTGCCTTTTGAGTTTCATGACGGTGTGATTCAGCTGACGACGACATGGAATCACACGTCTTAAAATATGATTTTGAATGCATGACAGCGCTATCGTATGTGGAATATCTTTATTTCAATCTCCTTTTGTGCATTATCAAAGTGTTTTCCATTTCATTATGATGTTTTCAGAAACCTCCAAAGCCATTATAATTCGCACCACCATTAAGAATGAGAATCGAATCAAGTAACTTTTTTTTTTTTGTTGAATCGGTTTCGGTGGACTAATGAGCTCAATTGTGGATTTGATTATAAATGAGCTTTGGCGCAGTTTCTGTAATGACTGGTAGAAATGTCGATGCTGGTGGCTTGTGTTTGTGGTACAGAATCATGTTTAGGTTATGAGTAAGGATGTCGATATATCCGATTTGAATCGGATATCCGACTAAACTGATCTGAACAAATCGGATATGGAAAAAAATTTAATATCTGATTAAGAAATCAAATGGATTTGGATTTAATAAACGGAATCCAATCGGATTCAGATTTGGATATACATAAGTATCCTATCATATTTGGATACAGATTCAGATCGAATTCATTTTTAGACAAATACCATCTATCTAATGCTATTAAATTTTGAAAATTGGTAAAATCCAGCTCAAAATTCAGATTTTTATTCAGATATAAATATAAAAATTGGATTCGAATTGTAAAATCGGATTTTGGATCTAGATTCGGATATGACTTTTTTTATTCAAATTTGAATCTGAATTCGAATCTGAATATGTGATTATCCGAAAAAGCGGATATGATTAATAATATCTTATCTGAATTTGATCTATTGATATCTCTAGTTACGAGCAGGAGAAGCATTTCATCCTACCATCTAATCATGTTTAGCTTTTAGAGAACGAGGATCTCACTGGGTCAAATTCAAATCAGATGCATTCTTCTATCATATCCTACATCTATCCGATGTTCACATATTCAGATTTGAATTCGGATTCGAATGGGAACAAGGAAAAGTCCATACAAAATGTGAATATGGCTTTTAGATTTGCAATTCAAGTATGACATGAATCCAACTTTTAACTTCGCACGTGAATCGTAATCCGACTTTAAATTAGCAATATAATCCAAAACCGTATTACATATTAAGAACTGACTTTAAGAATGTATGCATTATATTGGGTATAAGAAAGTTTAACTCGTCCTATTGATGCTTAATTATTATCCGATCAAATATTTGTTTAAACAATTTTAATCAAAAAAACTTTTTTGAAAGTCATTGTATGTGTGATTGAAACGTACCAACAACTTTAAAACTTATAATAGTATTTTAAAATTTTCCATTGATGTCTAGCCACTTGTGACATGAGACAACCTCGGTGCTTCAATGTGACACAACTTACAATTTATATTTATTGAATGAAATGAGTACATCATTAATAGCTTAGGCCTTACAGAGTAAAGTAGCCTTCATGCACAAGCATTTTTATAACAAACAATGGTTTCTCTTTCTCTCTCCTCGAGGTCTAAGGCTGTTTCGAAACCTGGGTAGGGAGTGGAACGCCCGTCGACTAAGCGCCGTGCATTCCCCATTTGCAGTTCAGGGTGGTAGTGCCCACAGGAATCAAACTGGCGACTAGTCTTACACCACTCTATCAATTAAGCTTTATGTTTCTGATTTTATTTAAATTTCAATAATATCTCACAAAAAACTGAGGAATAAAAAAAAGTTAGAGCATCAATTCTAATACTTGTATCTTCCTGCCTCTTTTTCAATTTTGCTATTAATTTCGAGCGACCCAATTCAAAATCTTTTAGGGTGAGATTCCTAGGATAAAAAACTGCTGCCCATATATATATATATATATCTTTGTAGACACTTTCTTTCAAGGCATGATATTTTTTGTATAAAGTATATGCATATATCCTCGGACCCTAAAAAGTAGAATCCTAGAGTCAACAATGTGTTCACCTAAGTTGTGTCTCCACTATGAATGAATATATGAGCATATTTAGGCCCACCTTGATGTTGCTCTAATTTTCATCATTTATATTCCTTCCAAACAGAAAGAAAAAGTATGACACCATTATAATTTGAACCCTTTGCATCTTTGGGGGTTTTTGCTAGTAACATTAAGATCTATCAATTCTTGACTAAGAAGTTGGACTTAAGACCTTCGAGTTTACTTGAAAAGATTACGAGTAATGAACAATTAAAGTTATTTAGTTCTAGAAAAGCTTGTTAATCTTGGAGCCAAAATCATTTTTTTGGATGTTCTAACTTCTAAGCATCATCCAATTAATTTCTTCATCTATTGTACCTCAGATTTTCAATCTCTCTTTCACTATCGGCAATTACTTGAACAAACAATGAGGATTTCCATGAAATATTTATGTGCAATCTTGATCACAAGGTCACAGAGGTGATTGATAATCACACATTCGGTAGAGCGTGGCATCCAAGTTGAAGGGTGTCACGTTTTGTCACTGACACCGACGCAGCTCAGGACCGTGGAGGCAGGGGGAATGGGGGAGCCTTCAAGCTTCGCTTCGGGCGGTCGGATTGACCCTCTCGCTCACCCGACTGATAATCACACATTTAATTAAGCACAATTAAGTGGGTGATTTTCTCACTTGCCCAAACATATGGGTAGCTCTTTTCTGCAATAAAATGAAGAGGATGACCACTCAAATGGATGCCCCTATGACCAACTTGCGCTTGTGAATTTATTCCAGCCAGTCCCCTTCTAGTGTCTAAGTTGCAATAGTCAAAAAACCAAATTTACTCCTTACAATTTTGAAAATTTTCAATTTGGCTCAATAAAATTTTTGAGAAATGCTGTTTGGCCCTTGTAAAAGTTTTGAAAATGCGGTTCAACTCCCAAGGAAAAAAATTTATGGTGATTGGCCCGATAAAATTTTTGAGAAATACTGTTTGGCCCTTATAAAAGTTTTGAAAATGCCGTTCAACTCCCAGGGGAAAAATTTATGGTGATTGGCCGGATAAAATTTTTGAGAAATAGTGTTTGGCCCTTATAAAAGTTTTGAAAATGCCTTCAACTCCTAAGGAAAAAATTTATGGTGATTGACCCAATAAAATATTGAGAAATACTATTTGGCCCCCCGTAAAAGTTTTGAAAATGCCGTTCAACTCCCAAGGAAAAAAATTATGGTGATTGGGCCCATAAAAATTTTGAGAAATACTATTTGGCCCTTGTAAAAGTTTTGAAAATGCCATTCAACTCCCAAGGAAAAAATTTATGGTGATTGGCCGGATAAAAATTTTGAGAAATACTGTTTGGTCCTTGAAAGTTTTGAAAATGCCGTTCAACTCTAATTGAAGCTTTCCAGGCAAAATAAACAAGAGAATGCTTGTAGAGAAGGAAAGAGTCACCACAAAGGGTCGAAAGCCTTTGTCTTTGTGCTTTTCTAGAAGTTCGACACTAATTAACAAAAGCGAGGCATGCACTGCGTAAAGGTGTGATGAAATGCCATAAGATTATTTCGTATATCATTGTGTTCTTGTAATTTAAAATCACTAGTTCTTTAGTCTTTACGTTAACTCGTTCTCATATTTAATTGGATCGAGACATCTTGAGCCCCTTTTGCTTTTATATTTTATAAAATGATTGCTAGATGTCAAAGCTATAAATGTTTCTTTAAGTAATTGTAAAGGCTTGGACTGATCAAATAATGTTTTAATATTGAGAGGCATCTAGCTTTGGTGAAAATTTCTTTTGGGGTGGTGAGAATTTTGTCCATAATTTCAATGCCGCCTTCTTTTTTCATTATTTTGGTGGCTGTTAAATCAGATTGATTAATGTTTATAATTTTACTTTACTTTGGGTCCATAATAGAAAGAAATATCTAATAAAGAGCTATTACTTGAGCCCTAAGTAATATAGCGCATTGGGCAACAAGGCGGTCCACGTATAGTCGCTACGCTATCACATTCAAGTGCTCTATATATTCTTTTGACTGTAAAAGGTCATAAAGCATGCTCTGAACCCCAGAGGTGATGAGCACAAAAAGGCCGTAGAAAAACAACTACTCTTCCTTCATTGAATGAAAAAAAAAGGTCATTACTTTTTTGTAAACCCAAAGACTGACTTGGGTCACTGACTTGAGTCACGGGTCTTTCTAAGCCTATCAAATACCGCTCCCAATTAGAACCGATTATATCAAGAAATATCTTTTATTTTATTCTTGAAATTATTCTTTGGGATTAAATATGTCTATTTTATTTAGTAGAATATCATTGATGCCCACAAAAGAGTACTGTAATCATTTGGTTCAATTTCATTTGAGTTGCTGGACAATGGTAATCAGATCCAAAACTCATGAACGATAAATCTAATGGTTCATGTCTTCGTCCGGCAATTTGAGAAAAATAGAGGTCCGTATACGGACTTTTTAAAAAGTGCAGCCCTTTTTTGAATCAAAAGCGAAAGATCGGGCAAAATAAAAACTTCCCTACCTTCTCTCTTTACCTCATTCATGTATCTTTCGGGATACTTTCAAAAAAACATTTGAGTTTGCTTAGAAAGAAAATTTTGCATATATTCTGAGCACGTGGCCATGTTGATTCTTTCATTTATTCTGTGGGCATGCTCATGCTTATGATCATTAGCTGGATGATTTATATTAGAGTTATTTTGTTTAGCGCCTGCCATCTCACCATAATTTTAGAAACAGGCATAACATTTTCAGATTGTCTGATCCAGGCAAAACTTGTATTAACCAGGAACCTACTTTTTATGGGTGCAAAGATTTGGGTTCTGAGTTTGAGATTTTTCTTTTCTTATTAAAATTTGACGTTTCAATAACAATAATAAATTCATTTCAAAGTTAACTTGAAGGTAGCGTCTCGATAACACCTTAAAAAAAAAGTAGTCTTGTAAAAATTAAAAAAATTATTAAAATTTGATCATTTAATCAGTTTTTAGAATGGCCATTTTCAATCTAAGAGACCAAATTATTATTTCTTTTTTTTTATCAAAATTGAGTTTTTTAGGCACCTAGTCTTATAACACGCTCAAAAAGTTTTTTTTTTTTTTTTCAAAAGCCTCAAACAAAAGTCTTATAAGTGTTATGAGTGCGGCACTAGTTCTTGGTGGAAGTATGTGTGGGCATCGTGTGGGCAATTGCTCACATCGACCTAGAAAATGCTTATTTTCATATTAGTACTTTAAAGTTTTTTTTTTTAATTTTACGTACTAACACTCTTAAAATTTAAAATATTTATACCTAGTACCCTTTAGCTCTAGTGCTAGCCACCGATGGGTTTCAGGTGGAATAAAATGACAGATACTAACTTAAAAATTAAAAAACTTAGAGAATATCAGCAGAAAGGTGAATTATATTATGGCCACCTTTGCGATTAGATGCCATTGTCAGTTCACCCTCACCAATGCTTTTCTGGTGATTCCGCCTCGTGAGCAGCACCTGGTTTCGAGGATCAGGTTGCTGAAAGAGCACCTGAAGCGAATCCTCTGTGCTTTTTGAGCAGATATGGAAAGAAAGGACCATGACATATGGAAGGAAGGTGTACTCCTGAATGGAGAAGGAAGAAGAAAGGAAGGCGCATCTGGTCAGGGTCACCTACAAGGGGAATAAATGAGGAGCCATAACGTTGCTGGAACAAAGCTGCATATGGATGCAAATATTCTGCAACCATGCGGGTTGTGGCCATGGTTGAGTTTCAGAAGAACCTTTGACCATCTCACCTCCATTACTACCAACATCTATTTGGATAGCTCTCTCTCTCTCTCTCTCTCTAAAATGTTAATAATCATATCTATCACTCACTTTTCCTATTACGAGTCTCACTTCTATGCACCCACACACACACACATATACATATATATATATAAAGAGAGAGAGGTTATACATACATACATATATATATATATATATATATATATATATATATAGAGAGAGAGAGAGAGAGAGAGAGAGAGGTTATGTGTGTGTGTGCGCACACACATATATATATATAGGTTGTCTATCGGATCTTAGATGGAGGCTGCATAAAAAAGTTTTGTTTTGGAACAACCTCAGTTTAAGAATCTAAATAGCCTGGATTTTAAATTCATGCTACATTAAAACCATGGATTTAAGGTCAGATCTTTTTGGTTTGGGGTATGTAACCGGGTTTGGTCTGATGTTAAATCTATAGATCTGAGATCCTAGGATCTGCAATCACAGTGGATCTCAAAACTGCGATGAAACAAATACAACCACATAAAATTGTTCTAAAACTTGTTAATTCTAAGTTTTACTCCTTTCTCTTATTAAATGTTTTTTTGAGTTAAATATTCAATGATAAAAAAGAATAAACATTCATTTTATAGGATATTTTATGTATATGGGAAGACAAATAGATACGATACTTTCATATACTAGATTTTGGTGGGAAGCATTTGAGGTGTCAATTTTAAAGAGATAAATGATGAAAATTAAACTGTAAATGTAGAAGTTAAGTTACTTTTTTAAGAGCCCAAAATACACTTTGCAAAAAGGAAGGAAGAGTTTTCTTCAATGAAGCTTTTTGTCTCATTTGAGGGATATATTTCAAATTCTTGAAAAAACAACTTAGTTTTTCTATCTCAAACTTAATCTTTATCATTTGATCATATAAAAATCAACAGTGTAGATTATTCTCATCAAGTATGGTATGTGAGTGCTGATAGCTACTTTCTCTCTCTCTCTCTCTCTCTCTCTATATATATATATATATATATATCTAACACTGAAACATAAATCATAGGGCAACTAAAACCCTGCACAGTTTCTTAAGAATCAACCCCATGAATCACTAGAGCCAGGCGCGAGCTTGGGGTTGCTTCTGGTATTTCTGAAAAATTGATGGGCATAAGAATGTAAAAAATTAAGTGCTTTGTAAAAACTCATTTTTTACATTCCAAAAAAGAAAAACCATTTTCAAAATTTATTCAGTTCACACCAAATTTGACCAAAAGATTGTAAAACATTAAGTTCAAAGTCATTTTTCTCAAAGTCTTGCACGTGAACTTTCACCGGGACCTCCAAGTAATGTAAAAAAAATGCGGTACTTTGTAAAAAATAATTTTTACATTAAAAAAATACCATTTTCAGAATTTATTCCTGTCAAAATCAGGCAAGGGTTCACGCCAAATTTGACTAGAAGAAAGTAAAACATTAAATTCAATGTCATTTCTTTCCAAGCCTAGCGGAAGAACTTCCCCGGCGCCTCCAATAGATTGGCCGGTAAAGTCATAAATCCTCCATATCATTCAATTCCGGCGATCTCTCTCCCTCTCTCACAAAATTGGAGTCAAAACTGTCGCTAATTTGTTGGTTCTTTGCTGCCTATATATGTTGTGTCATCATATACATCCAAAAATAATGAGAGGAGTAAGACTCCTTGACAAGAAGGGGTGACTTTATCCAATGTCATTTAAATTGAGATTTTACACTGCCAGGAGAGTGACAAAGTCAAGCGCATGAGCGCGACGCTCGTGCCCCCTTGTTGACATGAGGCCCAATGTGGAGGTGCCTCTTTACTGGTGCCGTCAACAGATCATATTCGAATTGGATAACCCTTAACTGTATTTGCTTTTTTGGATATTCATATATTGAGATTTGAATATAAACGAAGAAAAGTCATGTTCGAGTCTGAATCTAATTTTACAATCTAAATCCAAATGAAATATGTCTTTGACTTTTAAGTTGAATCTGGTCTATTTTCAAAATATATGGGTATTGAATATAAGATATTTATTGAAAATTAAATCTAATTTGGATTTGAATCTGATCAAATATTTGTACATACTTGAATCCAAATCTCAAGCTAATCAGATGTCATTTTTTAATCGGAGATTAATTTTATTCCATATTGGTTTTTTCAAAAACGGTTCGATTGAATATCCAATCCAAATCAGATATATAGACATCCCTATTCTTCACGCACTTCCCAATCATGGGCAGTGCATATAACATTTTTGAGACAAAGTTGCATGATTTTAATGTTGTTTCTCAAGAACAAACTAAAAATAAATGTCCTTCAACTACCAAACATTACCCAACACAACACCTAGGGAAGATATGGGCAATATAGTGTGACATGCACTAAATTCCAATGAATTGTAAAATCTTTTTAACTTCAAGATCCCCAAGACTAGAGAGAGGAGAGAGAAAATGCTTTCTTTACTTGGGCATGGATGAAAGTTAGGGATTGATTTCATACTTTGTTAAAATAATTTGGATGATGTCTTTGCCTTCACTTTTTTTAATGGACATGTTCACTGTGATAGTTTTTGGCTGCACATGAAGTGGCCATGAACTGCCCATGCTTGTGCCCACCACCCAAGAATTCTCTGGTCAAATATTTGGTTTGAATGAAAGAGTCAGAAAAGGTGACCTTTCTAGAAAAATATACCATCAACTTTTTCTGTTTTTCCATAAATCGGTCATGCCCTTTGACAGTATTGCAAGATAGTGTCACAACTTTTTATTTTGCAAATTACAGGTTGTCCTTTTGTGAGCTTTTATGGAAAGACTGTTTGCAGCTAACATCAATTCAACAACTCCAGTAAAACTGTAAATAGTAATTGTTAGTTTTTTTTTTCTTTTTACCTTGGATGAGTGTTATATCAGTCATACAAAAGGACAACAAATATTAGGAAAAAATATTATTTATTTAAATTTTTCAACTTAAAATCAGAAGAAACAAAGATGGACTTATTGAGAAAGCGTTTCTTTTCTTTGATCAATTTATCCGAGTAGGGCAGAGTCCATGAACTTCTTTCAACATTAATCTCTTTTTAAAGGTCGTTTGATGAGAAGAACACGGTGCTTTAGAAGCACATATTCCAAGAACACAATGTCCTTGTTTTATAAAGCATAGTATAATGTAATGACAGATGTTGGCTTTAAGTTTACCAATCAAACGTTAAGCATAATCACATTACATTATGTTCTTGAGAACAAAAATATGTCGATTTTAACCGATAGGGGCATTTTGGTAAATTTAACCATGAAAATAGAGTAAATTAAAAAATAAATATTTTCATGAAAAAGAAATTTGTAAATAAAAATGAGGTAAATTATGTCAACTGGTGAACAAAGATCATAATAAAAAATGAATATTTGTTTATTATTTAATTGATGCATGAGCTGATGAATGAACCGTATCGTTGAATATCCGATACGGGTTTGTTGCTGGGCACTTGTTAAGTTGAGGCCTAGGAGCGAGGACGGTGACACCTACCTGCACTTATGTGGGACCCAGCACAACGTGACATGTTTGTACTTTGGACTCTCACTGTAATTCGCCGTTTTTTACTAGAATCCCGGTTAACCGGTGAGAGAGGAAGCGATTCAAAGCATCTCTCTCTCTTCGGAGATGCGGTATATAATCCGTCCTCTCGCAATCTCGTCTTCAAGGATTCCCGAGTCTCTCTCTCTTATCCTCTCTCTCCGTCTCTTTAATTACTGTTTTTTCCCTCCCTCGCATTTCCTTTCCTTGCTTCTTCTGTGTCGTCTTCGCCGTTGTCCTCTCTCTCTCTCTCACTCTCTCTCTGTGTCTCGGTGAGGAAGGAGATGTCTTTGAAGCTGCAGGTTTCGGGAGAAATCGGCCGGTCTTCGTTTCTCGAATCTGTCCATGGTATCTCCTTCCATGACTCGATTAAGGGGATCTCCGTAAGGGCGGCTAACGGTGAGAGTCTTGTGCTTCTTCTGTCTTTGGTTCCTCGTTCCAGTGTGCTGTTCATGTGAAGTTGGAGAGTGGGCCGAGTGGCAGCTTTGGCTTTGCTAGTCCTGGACTCTGAAATGCGCTTTTTTGCCTTCCTTTTGCTGTTCTTCCTCATTGCATGTGATTTTCGGTTCTTGGATTTTTTATTTTAAGGTGCCTTCTTTGATCTTAATGGTCCTTGTTTCCGTATTTGCAGAAAAGATTGTCTGTTCCGGGCGGGGTTTCCTCTCTTGATTCGTTGAGAGCTTTCTTGTTTTCGTCCTTCTTCTTTCTGGATACCTGTTGAATTTGATCGACCTTCAAAATCATGTGTTTTTTTTTTCTCTCTTTTGAGAATCTTGTTTCTTTGGAGCTTTTTTAGTTCGAGTTCCGCTTCCTGTTTGAAGTTTTTATGCATGGTAATATGTTCATATGCATCAATTACTTTCTGTGAACTACTCTTATTTGATTTTTCTCTTTGATAGTTCTTGTCCACAGAGTCCTACTGAATTTTGTCTGGTTCAAATGCTTTTGCTTCTAAAGATTTCAAGCATTCTGTAATGTCTGCGTTAGTTTTCTTTTTCTTTTTTTTTTTCTTTCTTTTTTTTCTTCTGCTTCATTCATCCTTATTCTTGGAAACCCATTTTGATTTAGATTCATATCAGTAATATGTTAAGCTCATGACTTTGGTATCTGTCCATGTTTGAGTTCTAAGAAAGATTGAAGGTTCATCATTGATTTTTTATCTGCCATTGCAATTAAAGTCTGAAATTGTCTTCACGTCGCAGGATGCGTTAGTTTCAAAAGAAGGGAGAACAAGTTTAGGACCAGAAGGGTTTATTGCTCAGCGCAGGCACCACCACCTGCCTGGCCTGGAAGAGCTGTTGCAGAGCAGTCGCAGAAAAAATGGAGTGGCCCCAAGCCCATCTCAATTGTTGGCTCTACTGGTTCAATTGGTACTCAGGTTAAAATTACTCCATGTACAAGAACAGTCTTGTCCTCCCTATTACCTTCCGTTGGTGTAAAGGCGTGGAAAAAGAAATTCTGAGTATAATATGATGGCGTTGCAGTTGGCTTTTCCGTTTTTTCTTTTGACTGTTTGTAGGTTAGACTACACTTGAATACTTCTTGATGTATGATGTTCTGGGTGCACCACTGCACCTAAATGTTGCAAATCTGGCAGGCTTTCGTGATATTGCATTGTCGGTCAGTCTTCCATCAATTACTACATGTGAATGAAGAATTTTAGTGGGTTGCCATTATGTAAACAATGTAAACTTTTGGTTTGTTAGTACATTTGGGTGCAACCTCAATACCTGAAGCAATAGATGGAAGCTCCTTAAGTTGAAGACTACGCAAACGCATTAGGAAACTCAAATACATCTCTTCTTGGAAGCAGCAAAACTCTTAATCTTTTAACAGCATTATTGCTCATAAACCCTAAGGTGCTCCTTTTGAGCTTTGCACCATAGCCTCCATATTTGATGGGCCAACTCTTTATTGAAGTACAAGACATATTGTCTTGCACTTCTTCTGTGTCTTTCCTCTCGTTCTTAAGGTGCAATGGTTCCATGTGTAGTCCCTTTGCATTTTCTGAAATTCTTCTCAAGTAGTTTCACGTTTGAAATTTCAGACATTGGACATAGTTGCGGAGAACCCTGATAAATTTGAGGTTGTTGCTTTGGCAGCTGGTTCAAATGTTACTCTTCTGGCTGACCAGGTAAATTAAGAGCTTTCCCACCCAGAAGGGATGGAAGTAATAATGGTTCACGCCTTCATGGAACTTTTGGTTCATATGTATTTAACATGGCAAATTTTCATTTCTGAGTATAGGTGAAAACATTTAAACCTAAATTGGTTGCTATCAGAAATGAGTCTCTACTTGATGAACTTAAAGAGGCATTAGCTGACTGCGAGCATAAACCAGAGATAATTCCTGGAGAGGAAGGCAGCATAGAGGTAATGTGCTGTTTCCTAAACTACCT
Organism: Nymphaea thermarum; assembly: GCA_011799765.1. Taxonomy (NCBI): domain Eukaryota; kingdom Viridiplantae; phylum Streptophyta; class Magnoliopsida; order Nymphaeales; family Nymphaeaceae; genus Nymphaea; species Nymphaea thermarum. Next base: position 35,762 of record JAANDH010000440.1, read on the forward strand.
TGCATTTTGGAATTAAAACTTGTACATTCACCAGAATTTGTTATTTTCTCTTGTCCTTTATATGTTTTGTGTTTTTTTGGGCTTCAATTTTTAGGTTGCTCGTCATCCAGATGCTGTTACTGTAGTTACTGGGATAGTAGGCTGCGCAGGTTTGAAGGTAAATCACACATCATTCCGTTAAAAACCTTTCTTTCAGTTGCTATACTACAGCATGTTCATTAGAACAACCAAGTGCGGACTTCAAATGCTCTGTTTTGGTTGTTATTGTTGTTATGTGTATTTCATGCTAATCAGAAGGTTCATGTCTCATGAATCCAAGTTATTAAAGGAATCTGTTTTGGATAAAATTTAGCTAGATGTTCTTGACTCTGAAATTAATATGCATGAGGTTATTTGTGAGCTTAAAAATATCAGGTTAAATGGTTCAATTCTTATTTTTCTGAGCTGGCCCGATCCGGGTATTGGGAGCCCGACCTGGCCTAATATGTGTATTTAAAAGTCAACTCCCCACATTTTATTATATACCCACACACACACACACGATGCCAAAATAAAAGCTTTTGGTGCATTTCCGACGGCTTCCTTAGAAAGTTTTCTTGTGCCACTGATGGCTTTCTTAGAAACATTTGATATATCGATGTGTGTTTTTGATATGTTGAAAAATGAAATGTTAAGAGTTTCAAATTAAGGATAGACATCGAACCGGGAACCCGATGGGTGTGAAGTTGATGGTCAGGCCCAACCCGATAACTAAGTGGGCTGGGCTTGGGCTGCCGCCAAAGACTTTGGGCCAGCCCGAGCCCGACTTTGTCTAGCCTTGGGCCGACCCGGCCTGGCCCAGCCCGATGCCCAGCCTTACGCGTCATGTTTCTATCCTTTAAAGGGGAAAAATACTTGTTAGACAACATCAAATGATATGTGCTGATTGTATTTCAATTTCCAATCAGGATGGTTGTTTATATGGTTGAATTTTTCTTTATAAAATTTGACTATCTCTAATCACAAGCCTTTTTTTTTTTGTTCCATACAATGCTCAGGTACTTGCCTTTCCTCTTTTCTTTGCATATTTTTTTAAATATTCATTTCATGTTTGAAGTTGCATATGACGTGGCTGAATAACTGAAGTTTAGAAGTGTTGCTTTTGAGTTACTAGTCACCATGGCCGTGCCCTGGAGCATTCTGCTATGTTGATTGTGGTGCCATCTGAAAGCTATGTAAGGGTGTTATGCACCGCAGGAAAGGGACTTCTCTCTCTGTCCTGATGCTTACATACATCTCATTCATCTTTATGTGTTCTGTTCTTGTCTGTTACTCCTTATTGTGCATGCAAGGAAGTGATGACTGCTATTATATGCTTCGATACTTCACAATTGTGAAGACTAATTATGTGGATTTTCTTTCTCCAGCCCACTGTAGCTGCAATAAAAGCAGGAAAGGACATAGCACTGGCAAATAAAGAGACACTTATTGCAGGAGGGCCATTTGTTCTGCCTCTTGCTCATAAACATCAAGTTAAAATACTTCCTGCAGACTCTGAACACTCTGCAATATTCCAGGTAGGATACTTGGTGTCGTTTTCCTTTTTTTAGGTTCATTATGATGTAGCAAAGTTTCTGCCACGGTTGGAAGTACACATATAAGATTTTTTGCTAAGTATTAATATAATTCTAAGAAATTTCAATGGTGCAGTGCATTCAGGGATTGCCAGAGAATGCACTTCGTCGCATTATTTTGACAGCTTCTGGAGGTGCTTTCCGGTATGGATAGGTTTGAAGCTCTAGATATTTGTTTATTTTCTCTCTTTCAATGTTTTCTTGATTATATTCACTACAAAAAATGAAAGGATGATGACGAGTTTTTCTGTCGTAATTTGACAATCTTGAGAATTGTTTGCTTGGCTCAAATCTTACTAAGTCTTGATTTGTTTTGTTTGTTGAATATATTGATGGACATGATTACTAGAGACTGGCCTGTTGAAAGATTGAAAGAAGTGAAAGTTGCAGACGCTTTAAAGCATCCTAACTGGAGCATGGGAAAGAAAATAACAGTTGACTCTGCTACTTTGTTCAACAAGGCATTTACCTTTATCTATTTGTCTCTTGAATTTATTCCATTCTAAATCAAAATATTTTTTGTTGCAATTTTGTATTTATTCATTTAATTTTTCAAATTCTTGACCAGCAAATGTTTGTTCAATACTTTAATAGGGGCTTGAAGTTATCGAAGCACACTATCTTTTTGGAGCTGAGTATGACAACATTGAAATTGTAATTCATCCACAGTCAATTATACATTCAATGATTGAAACACAGGTTTGACTTTTATTTCCACATTGATTATTCTTGCTTATTTCTGTCAAACTTAGTAGAAGTGAGAAGAGCTTTTCTTTTATTATTTTGAAAAACAGGATTCTTCAGTAATAGGCCAATTAGGATTGCCAGATATGCGCCTGCCTATCCTTTACACTTTATCATGGCCAGACAGAATATATTGCTCAGAGATCACCTGGCCTCGTCTTGATCTTTGCAAGTATGATACATTTATTTGAAGTTCCTATGATACATTTATTTGAAGTTCCTTTCCAGTTTTATCTTTTTTTCTGATTTAGGAAAATGCTTTCCATTGCTAATTGTTTATTCTTCTTGATGGACTTGGATGATTGTTTTAGCCATTTAACTGTGCAAAAAATTTTCCTATGAGGGTAGAATTATGCCAAAGTAGTTGTACACAGGAGACCAGTAAAAGCTGGTCAATTTTTTGGTTTCTGCTATTTGTCTTTGGTATGAAGTCTGTCGTTGATCAGGAGCTTGAAGCATGTTGCTCAATAGGAACTCAAAGCATATTGCTTGATGCAGATTGGGTTCACTGACTTTTAAAGCTCCAGATAATGTGAAATATCCTTCAATGGATCTTGCATATGCTGCCGGTCGTGCTGGAGGCACCATGACTGGTGTTCTCAGTGCTGCAAATGAGAAGGCAGTTGAGATGTTTATTGATGAAAGGTATGCATTTTTGCTGTCTGCAAACTTCAAATTATTATTATTATTATTATTAGCAGCAGTTCATTGTAATACCGATTGTAGTAACTGAAACTGTTTATCCTAATAATGATCTGAAGATCCTCATCTGTCAAAAGCATAGATGCAATCCTTGGTAATTTCATTGTCATGACTGCCAGTGGCTGCCTCTCAGTGTTTCCCAGATGTTCACTGTTTGATCTTTCTTTCTGCAAAAGTGTCATGATAGCTATGTCACTATGAGGTCCATATGATGCGAAGAGGGAAAGAAGAAAATCACAAATAGGAAGATACGGAGCTACAGATGATGGGCAATCCTATTCTAGGCCATAAATCGGAAAAGGGACTGCTGTGCCACCTTATTTGCGCTAATATTCCCAATAGGTGAAACCAGAGCCATAGACCAATTAAAGGGGCCTTTAAAATTGAAAGCATATTTGAAAGTATTTATTTCTGTTGTAGATCTTGTTGTACTTATGGGGAATGTCATCAAGCATACCTTTGTCATAGTTCGATAGAATTTCATTCCTTAATGGCTCGAAAGGATGTTCCTTCTCTACAACCTTCATCTTTTTAGTTCTTCTGGTTTGTGTCAGCATCTTCAGGTGGACCACAGAAGTTACTCTGCAATTGCCATCTTCAACTCCAAAATCGTATTTGCTTTTCTTAGCAGACCAATATACATTTCATTTTGAATGCATAGAGACATCCCTCCTATTTATCCAATAGATTGTCGAGTAGCACCATAAGTCTCCAGTTACTTTCAATTTTGGATGCTGCATCTTTACAATTAGATGTCAGATTTTTGCATCACTTTCTCTGACTTAGTTGGCCTACTTAGAAAGTTTGAGTAATCAAGAAAATACTTGAAAGCGATTGACAGTCACAAATGCAAAGAATGTCATTTATTAATGTCAAGATGAACGTTGTAGTTGGTGGATGGAATTTTTTTTTTAGCATGACTTTTTTATAATAAGGTTTGTGCCTTGTGGAACTGCAGAATTAGTTACTTGGACATCTTCAAGGTTGTAGAAAAGACATGCGATAAGCACCAGCAGGAGTTGGTGGAGTCTCCTTCCTTGGAAGAGATCATACACTATGACTTATGGGCCAGAGACTATGCGGCTGGTCTGCAAGGTGTGAGTCCTGTTGTTGTTGCATAAGAATCATTTCACCGGCGGCGCTATCCTAATAGGAGGGCGAAAGCTTGCCTGCTGGCCTCGCGGCATGCCATCTTCCCACCTCAATGGGCGATGGCCCCTTAGCTTGTGGTCCGCTCAGTTCTGTTGTCTGTAACAAGGAAACATTAAAAGGTGTAATTCATCATGTTGGTTTATATAGGCGTTTATGTATGTGTTTGTGTGAGTGAGTGCGCGAGAGAGATAGAGAGAGGTTATCTTCATAATTCATCAAGAATTGAATTGGTAATTAGTCATTGATGCAATTAAAACAAATTTGACGAAAATCAAAAACTTAGATTGTCCTTGTGTTGATTGAGAATTTTATCATCAAAAACTCGAAAATCAGTTCTCCAGCGTTCAGATTATGTTGGCCATCAGCTCATGCAAGGGAAAGAATTGGTTCAGATCGAAAAGATTATGGCGGCCTGTATCTGTATGACTGGATTTTTTGACCATCTGGCGCTCAAAAACATGGATGATGCTTCACTTCTTTCTCTATCATGCGTTTGATGTGGTCATCTGGTTTTGATCAAAGAAGGTGTGCTGCCGTGTGCTCCAGAAAGTTGCATTCAACTGGCGTAGCGTGTTTGAGTTCTTCTCTCTCCTCTTGCTCTCTCTCTCTCTCTCTCTCAACTAGTGAAGAAAGCTGGGACCTGGGACCTTCCATCCATCTTTCACCTGCTTTTCCGGATAAGCAGATATGAGAAATATTGGATTTTCTCTCCTTCGTTTGATTGCGTTATTCTAAAACAAACTTTATCCGCACAGTCAAACTCGCACTGCATCTCCTCATGGAAAGCCGTCTAGTTTGGACAAAAGGGCAGGTGACGGAAGAACGTGAAACGTGAACGAAAGAAAAGCTGTGTTACCTTTTCTTGTTTTAAGTCATTTTCTCTTTCAGGAGTCAGCACTTCTACATTTTTAATTGGTTCTGCTGTTTGTAAACAAGGATTTGTTTGGAACCTAGAAATCCAAGTAATCAAGGACAACAACAGGTCTTCTTGGTAAGAGCTCCAGTGGCCAGAGCAGAAATCAGGAACGTTCATACTATTTAATTTTTCTGTTTCTATATCTTCATCAGTATGTTGAACATTGAAGATATACACATTGTTCATAACACAAGTCATATAAACGGTTAGACATGCATTTCTATTGTGATCTCTCAATGCCACTGACATCAACCAGTGAAGCAAAGAGTTGGTAGTGGGCGGTAAGGTGGTCCACGTCCTAAAAGGACTTGTGTTCAAATCTTGGAGTAGTCATTGTCACGTCAACGGCCTCTCTTAGGGATGGAGGAATGAACCACTCACCCTGCATTAGAAAAAAACTAGTGGAGAAGGAAAATGTGATGCCCCAAAAGCCGAGACTTCTGCCCTTTTTTTTTGCCTATAAGGTCCAGAGCTACTTCGAGACCTATGAGATATAGAGTGCATTTCGACATCAACCGGTGCCAATCCTTTGTTTGTAGCATGGATTTTGCTGATATGACGCGTCAAGTTGGAAACGATGCTAATTCTCCAGCACCCACAGCATCTTTTCTTTCTTTTGAAATGAGAGAAATATGTCCATTCCTACTCAATTATGGTTCTCCAACTTTCTAATGATTTAGCAGAGAAAACAGTATTGATAGCTGAGTTTCTCTTCCTTTCTGTCTTGTTTATACACTTTTCTTGAGCGAACTTTAGTCTTCTATTGAATTTTTTGGGCTTGTATTTTTTTCTTAATAGCTGTAATAGTTGTTCTTGAGACTGATTGACTGGCATGTTCAGGCGCCTTTAAAGTCTGCTTAAGGTGTGTTTGGGTGATCATTCAAACCGAGTTTTTTGGAAAATTCAATCTTACAAAACATCATTCCTGAAACAAGTAAATAACATGGCCCGTCAGAATTTTTTTTTTTTTTTTTACAGAACATTGTATTGGATGTAACACCTACACATACAACCTAAGTTCTAAAAATTGATTAAAAATCAAGTTTTAATAAAACCTGATTGTTTCAAAACCTATTCTTTCTAGGGTGACGCTATCTTAGATTTATTGATTATGTCATTGGAAATATTTAATAGATGATAAGCTTATCTCTTTGGCCCTCTTTCCCTGCTCCTTACCTTGAGGATCTATAATTCCTCAGAAAACGCCCATCAAATATAATTTCATACATCTACCACTTACAATTCAAGTGAGTAACACTTCTGAAAATTGAACTAGCGATCTATCTGACTTATGGATATATCAACTCAATTAGAACTAACAATCCGACTCTTATTGATATACCAACTAAACTAGTTACGTTATGCCCCTTGAAACAAGAAACTTAGTTCGTGTTATAGTAAAACGGACTATAGTTTCACACATCTACCACTTATAGTTCAAGTGAGTAACACCTATGAAAATTGAACCAAGGAGCTGACTCTTATTGATATACCAACTCAACTAGAACTAACGATCTGACTCTTAATGATATAGAACTCAACTAGCTACGCTATACCCCTTGGAACAAGAAACTATGATAATGTGAGAGTGAAACGGACAAGCCATTAGGTCGGTTTAGATTGAATGGCTGGTCATTTGAACCGGATCTGATCCATTTACATCATTGTGGTTTTGGACCCGGAGATTAAGGTGCCCTCCGAAAGTAGGAGACCTCGAACTCCGAAGTGAGGACGCGAGAAAGACCGCCAGTGTGCGCCCTTTTTGATCCGTTGGTGACTCTTTTTCCGGCGAATTCCGTGAGTAGCAACGGCCCTTTCGTATTCTTTTTCCGGTGAATGCGTTGTCGGGCTCTCCCTGTCTGGCCAAACTCCTCCGTCTGCGTGTGGCAAATATGCTTCCTGAGTCGCTATTACCGATTCTTCTGATTCTGCTGAACCCTAACCAGGACGCCATTTGGATGCTCCCATTTTTCTCTGAAAAACAGGGTAACATGGGAAATGGAGTGTGATATTGGGACACATTAACCCTATTATCCCGAATATCTTGATAACTGAAAGAGTGTCCTCCTTTGACAATCTCATGATGGGCTCGCTGCTCGTCTGTCCGTTCCTCGAACTATAAACATGTTCTCTAAATACTCTCTATTTGTCCTTAATGATCTAACTAATTGGGTATTTGTTCGCAGCTTCAGGATTAATATCATCGGTTTGCTTCGAACTTCGTTTCTGATTTTGCTTCATCAGCATTCCGTCTAGCATGTGAGCACTACTGTAATCAATGTTGTCAATTCACTGCTCTTCTTTAGAAGATGACCCAGTTCCGATGTTTACTGAATCTTTGGAATTCTTTTGTTGGATATCTACAGGAGGGCTTCCATTAATAGACCTCCGACGCCCGACGCTGACGAGGAGCGTGAGCAGAAACCAACTCTTCAGGAAGTCATTCATATCAAGGTGAGATTGTAGCTATGGAGTGCGTTTTGTATGAATTCGCAGAATTTTTTCTTGAATTCTTTCTTTTTTTCCTGGTTACTTGTTCGATTGACCGTCTTTAGGAACTTGGTTTTTTTTTTTTTTCTCACGTCGACTAGTTGATTGAGAGTGGAGAAAAAGAAAGATTGAAGGAGCTTTTGAGGGAGAGGCTGATTGAATGTGGATGGAGGGATGAAATGCACGCCTTGTGCAGGTTTTTCTTTTCTATCTATCGTTTCCTTTTTAAATTTTTGCAATGTATGATTACTGGGTTTCTGTTGTTTGTAGTTATCGTTTTGGAATATTGTCAAATTACGAATGTGGTATCTCATTTTGGGGATATAATGGATTCGAATAGCTATATAATTCTTTGGCTTATGGGAATAATGGACTAACTTGTTGCCCATATATTGGCTTATACCATCGTTCTTTACATTTCGGACACAATTCAGGACTTGATAGGCTCTGTATTCTATGAAAATTCAAACCATAAATTATTGGGGATGATTGCAATACGAAAGAAAAATACACTGTCTTGTCATCAGTTGGATTTTTGAATTTTTTTCATTGAGGTCATGTATGGCTAGAGTTGACAGGCTGGCGATTAGTTTCTCTATGAAGAACTTAGCCTTAACAAAGGTTCTTGCTTTCTCCATCCATACAAGGTCTTACCTTTCTCCTTTTTTCTTCTTCCTTTTTTTTTTTTTTTCCTACAGGGCTTTTGCGAGGAAAAAGGGAAGGCAGAATGTGACTGTAGACGAACTTGTTCATGTGATCACTCCGAAGGGCAGATGTGAGTATTGCAATATCTTTTCCATGGTCTATAAGCTGTCCAAGTTATGTCCTTATCAAGTATACATCTTGTGCAAGTCCTCTGAGTTATGTATATCTTTCTTCTTTATGACTTTGTGTTTCTTGAGAGGACGTGCTATTCTTTTTGCAAATATCAAAATTGATGTCATACGTTATGGTGATCTAGTTTATTATGAACTCTTTCATTATTTTTTTCAAGTAAAGCAGCTGCTTGTCTTGACCTTTTCTCAAATCTTGAAATTGATAACAATGCTTCTTGTGAAGTCTGATGGCTTGTGGAAGCTTAAAGTTTTGGACAGCTATGATGGCTAGTTTCATAACAGCATACTTTTCTCCACAATGTTTGGATCAAAGTTGAGGGAATGGAACTCTAGTTTTCTGGGCTATGTATGCCATGTTCGCTGTTGCTCCGATGCATTCCTTTTCTTTTTTGTTAGGCTTAGGGCATAATGGTAGTTTATATTTTGCAGTTCTTTGGTTATCCTTTCATAGTATAACACTGTGTGTAGGGGCAGCTGCTTTTGCAGTTTTTCATGACATTGCTCCTTTGAGTTTTCTTTCTTTTGGATAGTTTCTTAATCTTGGGAATATAAAGGCATTAGATGTTTTTGTCTTAGCTGTTGAAAGGTCTTGGATTTTACTTAGTCTGTTGTCCTTTGTTACAATCTTTGAATAACTAAAATGCTGTGAGCGTTTCTGCCGGTTTCTTTTTTTTTTTTTTCTGCTTTTGGCTGCAGAGTTCATCTTAACTTTTACATGCCTGTGTACATTACGTTATTTCTCTACCGATAGTTATTTTTATCTTGTCTTGAACCGAAGTATGCTTTGGAAAATCCCGAGCAAGTATATGAAACTCCTACTAGTTAATTTGTAGCATTTCTAACATGTGATTGCTTGTTGATTTTGTTACAACAAATGAACTTTTTTTTTTTTTACAGCCTCTGTGCCAGATGCTATAAAGGCAGAGCTGTTGCAACGTATTAGAACCTTCCTAATGAACGTTCATGTTGATTAAAAGCCACGGGTTGGATTTACAGTAATCTGCACTAGTCGAATGCGATTTGTATGACAATACCACCAGATTCCTTCCTCACATTTATATGCTTAGGAAAAGAGATGAATTTGTTTGGCATGGATGCTATGTACAAGGGGAAGCCATTTCATTGCTTTTGTAGGGGAGACCTGTTGTGAACGTTTCTTTATGTGATTCTGATATGAAAAGTTCCCTACTTTAGAGCTCTGTTGTGAACAGTATGCCTTACAATTCTCAGATGGACAATTTCCCATTTAGTGCGTTCAGATATTTTGATTATTCTTGTGCTAAAGCTGAAACTGGAAATACCATTTTGCATGCTTTTGAGTAGTCCTCCAATGGTTTCTATGATGAAGGAAGAACGTGATAAATTGTCCTAAAAAATTTGCTATGCTAGTCCTCTTCATGCAAGGATGGTAGGAGAGAACCATTCGCATAGGTACTGATGAAAGTCTAGAGTTATGAAAGGCATTCCGAACGAACGAGAGAGGGAAGGGAGAGACTTAAATATTTCTTCGGCAGTCCCTCTAAATTTGAACTAACTTTTCGAAGGTTGAAAAACCCTCCAAGTCAAGTAGAGCTGATTGATTCTTAAATCGAAAGCAATTTGGCTTATTTGGATCGGGTTACTTCCTGGATTTGAATTTGAAGATTATAATGAACAGAGCTGATCCAATTGTCTTTTTGCTCTAAACCCCGAGTGCCATGTTTAATTGCCATTCTAATGTACATTTGTATATCTATTTACAAATAAATACGGGGTAATTAACATGTTTTCAGCAGCTTGTATTGAAGAGTTTGCTAATGTTTGGGAAAATGATAATGGAGAATTAGACCTCGTGGTTATTAATTAGGAAGATAAAAAGAATAACAAGAACTTTGATGGCAATTTAGGTTGTCATCGGGATCAACTCTTCTTATTTAATGACCAGTTCTAAGACACTGTTGTCGACTTGGTCTCTTGATATGAAAAGGATGATTCTATATCAAGATGTTGATGGTTAGCAGACCCACAGAGTCAAACCAGTGACTTGCTGATTCTGCCTGAGCTGACCAAGAAACAGTTCAAGGTTTTGGACTTGACTGGTACCATGGCGGTTAAGACTCCGGTTGTTAACCTACCCAAATGATCAACTGAATGAGTTGAGTTTGCCGTTTTTAAGCCAAGGCTGATGGGTCAAAACTTTGTGAACTCAACTGAGCGCTTGATTTGTCGGTTTAGAAACGAAATATTTCTTGGGGAGCTTGCTTATTCAGGAAGCATAAGAGACTTAAATTTAGAATTAAGAAAATCGAAGATTTTGAACTTTATGAGTTGCTTAAGCATTAAGAATCTTTGAGATGAAGTTCTTTCAAATGCGTTTTCAAACAAATGCAAGAAAAGCAAAATTCCCAAGTCATTTGAGTTGTCCGAATTGACTCATTACTGGTTTAATAAACTCAGGTGTACTCCATGGCAAGCTTCAAGGATTGTCAGCTAAAGCCCACTTGGCATCGGAGACTCTGGGAGTTGTTCTACCATTTCCCCCTTTTCCTGGATAGCCAAGCTGAGTTTAGGCGAATCACTATTAGACGTTAAACCTTTCGGCTTCCTTCAACTTGAAGATCTCAAGTCCAGCCAACTATTCAGGTAGCCAGAGCTCTAATTGGCAGTTTTCCACTTGAGTGATCAGAAAACTAAAAAGCTTGAACCTTTTCTCATCCCTTTCCCCGGTTGAACTTGGGTTGCTTTTGAAAGCTCCCATCTAAACAATCGTCACCCACCATAGAAACAGAGTGCTCAACCGCGTCTCTGGGATTAAGCGGGAAAAGTGCTTACCCTATACTTATGAGAAGTTATCCATTGTTCTATTTGTGGTTTTGAAGATAGGACTCACAGAAGATCACGGAGAAACGGATGAATTACATAACATGAAAGCATATTTTAAATGCAAAAGCAGAAATTTGCCACGCCAAGAGGGCTACGAGATGAGGATGAGCCAGCCACTGGGGCATCGGCCACGTTCAACTGGTGGCCTTCGAATTCATGAAAATTAAGCTCCGGTTAATAGATCGACTGACTTGAGCAGTATCGTGATTGCAAAAGGTATAAAACTGATATTCAAGTTTGTCTACTAATATTGGCCATGGAAACCAATTTAGTTGCATAAAAGGGCAAGTGAGATGGGATCATATAATGACAAAAGGGTGATAGTGAAATGATATCATTTTCTCTCTCATATCATCTGCTCATTTATCAAAATCCCTACATTAATTTGGAACCTCTTTACTTTTAACGAAATGGCCACAGACCATGCACTTCTTCCAAGATCATTCTTTTCAACACATTAACCCGGTGAGGGCTGATTGGAGACTAAGACACAATTTACAATCCCAAAATAGGAGGATCATAGTCACCAGCAACAACAACAGAAGATGGAAAACTGGTACTCCAGTTATAGCTTTAGCTGGATGATCAGCAGCGGCTTCCCCGCTGCATCTTGAATCTTGAGACTGGCTTTGATGATGATGTTGGGACTGTTCTCTCCTGCAGAAATCATACAAGCAGAATTGTTGGTTATAAAGATCAGCTGCACTATAATATAGGGGGAAAAAATAATAAATCAGATGAACAAAATTCAGTACCTGAGAGGATCCTGTTCCTTGAGATGGAGAACTTGGGGTCTCAAATCCTCGTTCAATAATGGAACCAGTGAAAGCCTGAATACAAAATCAAAGAAAAAATATATCAAAATTTAAATAAAAGCTCGGATAATTTTAGTAATTAATGTAATATATCCATAAAATTATATCCTTCCTATGATAGCAACAACTTAGTTCAGAGGATTTCGAATAATGAAACATAAGAACATTGAAGAGGCAAAAAAGCATTCAGAAGTAAACGTGCCTTCGGAGCATGAGAAGATCCCACTGTGTTCGTATTGTCTTCAACAGGAGCATCTGAAACCTGAAAACACATCAAACATCTAAACGACAGGATCTTTGAAAGTTTGAAAGCAGGAAAAAAGAGACAGATCTAATGAAAAGATAACACATGATATAAAGAAACAAAGATAACTTTTCAGTTAATTCTTTGTCACCCCTTTTATTCTTATTATTTCTTCCTATATTATTGCTTCCACAATGCCTTTTATTTTTTCATGTTCCTGTAATAAGATTCCACTTGCTTCCTTGATTCTACCTTGCTTTTATCATGTTTCATTCTTATTTTTTGCTTTCTTCTACCGCTGTAACATTTATTTTTGTCTAGATAGTCTTTATGAGCACATTTCCATTCCCATCTAATAGAAATTTATACTGTCAAATACTGCAAAATATATGCAATATTGAAGTAAATAGACAACATACATCATTTTGCGGTGCAAATGACACATGGCGCTTCTCTTCCAGTCTAGGATAATTCAACACCTTTTCATCGAACTTCCTTGGTTTAATGGCTCCATCATTTCCTTCAGACGGTTCAACTGAACATACAAACCATGTTCAAATTATTAGTTTGAAAGAGGGGCAGGAAGTCCAAAATTGCCTACTGGAGAGAACTTTCATGTTCATTTCTGAGGCAGCTTATGTCTCAGAAATCAAGTTAGAAACGTTGATGAATTAAGTACAAGTTTCAGCAATCAGAACCCTGTAAATGCTACGTAACTAAGAGAAACACAAAGACATAAAGCATGACCACTACCAATTATATCAAATATTATAAATACCTTTATTAGAAAACTGAAGCTGCAATTTTTCAAGCTGCACAATCAAATGCCAGATGTCAGTAGTAAGAATAGCCATGAATCAATGTACTTATATTACAATGGATATCCCCCTTAAAAATGGCATAAGTCCTAAAATGTGGGTTACCTATAGGGCAAAAGGGGAAAACTTGGGCCTAGAAACTGAAGGGTAAATGGAAAATCGCGACTCTTGGAGACCCTATGGTCTGTGGGCAATGTGTAGACCACTTGATAGCACTTTTAGTGGCTTAGCCCGCAAATCCTGTCTAACCAGAGAACTGCTAACTGCACTTAGGAAAGAGTGGATTTCGCTAATTTTCTGTAGACTCTTGTCATACAAGTCATAGCTCCCTTCTTAAGTATTATTATTCTTGCTTGAAACTCTGGCAGTGAAATTGAGCACACGACAGAATTATACAACCATGGCAGAAGTGCAGTCCTACTGTCACTACAGGCGATGCTTGTGAGCACAAGTTAAACTCCAATCTACTCTCTGCCACTAAACTTGGAGTTGAATTGACCACTGCCACATATTCGTAGCTGAACACAGTAACAACTTTCGCTTGGCCAACACCACTGTTTACTCCAGGCCATGCTGTAACCCTTTTGTTGTCATGGCAGCTATATTGATGCCGTGATTGGTGTTGCATGACTACCCTATCAACTCTGTCAATTATTTTTGGGCCTCCTATTCATTGCTAATTGCAGCAGTCAATGCACCCCAGCCAAACAGAAGACATATATTACATGTATAGCTTGCCCTGAAAAGATTTTACAAATGTACCTCTCTTCCTTGTGTGGTTCTATTTTGGACGGTGGACAAATCAATAATGTCTTCCAACTGAGACTCAATTACTGAACTTTCAGGTCTCGTATCTTCATCAGAAGACATTGAAGAATTTCCATCCTGATCTTCTTCTTTCTCCAGTTCATCTAATCTGGACATCAACCTATCAAATTCTTCATTCTGAGTCAATTTCTTGTCATTCCCATCTTCAGACAAATGCAGTGATTCCAACTTTGAAGTGCCTGAATTACATAGGCAGAAATTATATTCAGGTTAAAAGTAACACTGTATACTTTAATTAATATAACAAAGGGCACAGAACAAACAATATATGACATGCATGAATGGGATGGGAAAGGAGGAAAATAAGAGAATAAGGATACCAAGGTGTCATCTAACAAATAGTTACATCCAAAGAAATGGGTGAGCATTGCCTTGAAGCTTGTTCGAGGCTGTTAAAGAAAATGGACAGTCTCTCACACAGTATAAAGAACCCATTCTAAAAGGTAAGGCTGTACATATTGCAGCATGAATCCAGTCATCAAATTTATTCTCTTCTAGTTATTAAAACAAAGATGTTTCTCCAAAGTTGTTATTAAACTTTTTCCTTTACAAGTTTCCAACAACCAATTTGTGGACCGTATGACATTGATACTCAAAGACACATCAACATACTAGTGTCGAGATAGCAAGATTGGCTGCAGCCCTGAACACAGGCAAACTGGTGTTTGTTGCGACTAACAATGTTTATTTCCATCCAGTGATGTACTTAATAAAATTTGACCAAGAGCAATTTTATTCATAAAATGAGGGGAAAAAGCTATTTTTCGCATGCATTATTAGCTGAAAACACAATGTCGCTTTAATAATTCAAAATTAGTTGACTTACTTGCTAATCCCCATCAACATTTGCAGATTTGGTTATTAGGGGGAAATGCAAAAAATGGTTTCTCAGATTCAGTTTAATAGCTAATTCTGCTACCTTTGTGGCCTAGTAATAAATAGCAAACAGTGAACTAACATTTTTTCACTTCATTTAAATTATTTATACGATCTTATTTGAACTTGCTTGGAGACAAAAGTGGGAGACAGAAAAACATTGACTTTCCTCCCCCTTTCTCCTTCTTCTCTGGAGAAAGGAAAGAGAGGAATGGGAAGAGGTTTGACTGGAGAGGGAACATTTCATGCCCTCCAACCATCTAGCAGTTCAAAAGATGTCTACGGTGCTGGGGGCACCCCATACTATACAGGAAAAGAAAGGAAGAAATACATTGTGTCAAAGTGCAGTCACACCACACCACCTTAACAGGGGTGGACCAGCCTTAAAGTCAAGTCTACATGAAACAGGTAATGGACAGTTCCTTCAAATTGCACGAATCACACCTAGGTTATATGATGCATGTAGATGAAGCATTCAATTGATATCACCTATTATTTTTCTCAAAACTAAGATTATCATGCACTGTAGACCACATTGCTGTAGGAAATGAAAAACATAAAGATGAGATAATAAACTACATTTTCGAAAAGGTAACCAACATAAGTCTGCCAACTTAAACTTAGTGGATGTGCAGATAGCTTTGATACCCTAATGACAAGTTTGACTTCTTCATCTCGCCTTTCCTGTTCATGGTATTTTAAGGATGGTATAATGAATTTTGCTGCTTGACCTAACTGCTTCTAAGGTATTCTAGTAGTATGTTTTGTGACAGATCGCATGTTTCCATACCAAAAACGAAGGAAGAAGGACAACATCCCAACTTTTTCATAAAGAAGGAAAAGAAATATAAGAGGGACCATTTTGTCTATGCCACCACATGGTGTTCCTTTCAAGAAGAATTGCAGTTACCCCACATTAAAAAAGCAAGAAGGACAATCCAATATCATACATGGAAGAACTCTATAAGCACAAAAGCGTGACAAGATTTTCAATAACAGAAAGCAAAAGATAATGCAAAGTTCAACTAATGCAACAATAGATGTTGTCACGAATACCTGCCTGGTTCTAGGTCTGTCAGAGAGTGCTCTTCATCATAGTCTTCCCTTATTTCCACAAGACCTTCCTATTGGAAAAGCAAGTGAACAGTAAGTTCTCAATAATACAAGGCTCTAGTTATGAGATGGGAACAAAATCTGCAGATCTGATGATATCGGCCAAAAGTTTAAATATCTTCATTTGTTGAACCAGCTAATTTATGCAACAAATGCAGACGCTTTCTAAAGCTAATCAAAGTACACGATTTTTACAACCAATCAATAATGGGAAAGCTTGTCCTTTCTTAGTGCAACAAAAAAGTTACTAAACTCACAGCAGCTTCAGCAGCAGTGGAATTGAAAAATGACGCCTCGGCTTGAAGGTCCCTTATTGTAGCTTTTAAAGCCTCCACTTGCGACTGCAATGTCTTTCCCCTCCTCTGTAGAATCTCCACTGTTTGTTTTGCTGTCCTCTCTGCATAATATCCTTCTCCTAATAGAACCTATGAACACATTCAATAAGAAAAAATTGCCATCGTCATGAAGGAAACAGCATCCACCATAAATTCAAAATCGGAAATAGTGAAGATAACTATTGTAAACTGAAAAGATTGGAACAACAATTTCAAACGCATTCTTTCTTTCATTCTATCTCCAGTGGAACTAAATCATGGCAAAACCAATCAAAACTACAACGACCTTGGTGTCTAGAACAACTATACCAGTCTAATCATTTCCATCTCATACTGTTCTTCTGTTTCTCTAATGGGGATTGAAATAACAGAGGAAACCAATCAAATTATACACGCAACATTGGTACGAAAAAACAACTAAAGCATACCATAAATTCATTCGTGTGAACAATCTTTCCCGGGAAGAAGGCTGCCTTTCCAAATGGTACCTAAAGAAATTCAACAATTAAAACAAACCTTTCCTGAATGACCAACAAGTCAGTGTAGAAGGAAAGGAAGGAAATTGGTGCTTTGAATGACGTTTACCATGATATCGTGGGAGAGTTCGTCGGGTAGCTTCTGGACGAGTTTCTTGAGGGCGTTATTGTCGGCGATGAAGGCGTTAAGTTGGTCAAGCTCTTTCTGGCGCTCGGCGATAGAGTCGTTAACCCACTGTGCAGCCTTTTGAGCCTCATCAACGGAGAATAAGGAGGCTATGGGAGTTGCTATACCCTTCCCCTTCTCTCTCCCCTCCATCTTGAAGAGAGAGAGAGAGAGAGAGAGAGAGAGAGAGAGAGAGAGAGAGAGAGAGGGTGGTGGCGATCCGGCGACAGCGACGGCGAGACGCGAGAGGTCAGGCAAGGTTTAGGGATACCGAGCACGCGCGGCAAATCCGTAGAAGCAAAAAATTATCAATTTGTGCGCTGCTTTCTTAGAATGCCAGACAAAGGTTTAAGGTTTCTAAATTGATCATCTTCCAAAATACGTACCTCCGATTTCGAGCTTTTGCTTTCAAGATGACAATTGGTTCAAAAATTTCGTCAAAAAACTGCCATTTCTTCAACACATATAATCTATACTATTTTTAATTTGATTCTTGTTCTGTTTTTGTTTTCAGAAAAATTTTTGTCAATTATTTTGCAATTGTGAAAGAACAAGGAAAAAAACTTGGCACCCCGGGATCAATGCAAAGGCCAAGATAAGCAAAATAGTCCAACTTCACCTCCAAAAGAATGTCTCATCTACTTATAGATGAGATACTTTTAAAAAGAAACAAAATAATTCATTAAAGTTAAAAAAGAGATGTATATGAATCAATTGCCGAGCCAATAAATAATGATTAAAAATAAGTAACAACTTTATAAGAATAAAAGAATTCATAAATAATAAAACAAAAGAAAAATCACAAGCGTTAGAGAAGGTCCCAATGAACTTGGCCTTCAGTGACGCGAGGGCATCTGCATCACTTATAGTTGTTTTATGAGTTGGCTTACCTTCTATGACACACTTTCCGGAGTTTTCTGCCGCAGTTTCTGCACTACTGGAGGTGCTTCTTACACCTTTAGCCTTGAAATTATCAGCGAAATGATCTTCAGTGACATGTTTCTCCAAGACGCAACAATCAAACTTTCACTGGATGGTTTTTCTATCTTTACTGACATATTAGCGCTAATGAAGAGTGGTATTCAAGTGACATTGATATTACATTAACATATCCCCTTATCCTTAATCTAAAGACAAGCTCCAAAAGAATATGATTAACAAGATAAAAAGGTTACATAAACAATGATTCATATCTTTGTGAATAAATGTATTTGATAATTATTTTTCTGATAGCTAGGCATACTATTGTTGAGCAGACCTTATACCAGTTTATAATAGAGATACTATGGATACACTGTTCAATTACTGGCCTTCTTAGTCTACATTATGGTGCCTTTGAGCTCTTCAAGGTGGATTTTGAGTGTGCAGGAGGAAATCTCACACTAATAAACTGAACAAGTATGGTCATCCCAGGTTTAGGATCCCCAATTTTAAGTCCCCATTAAGCTTGGGCATCGAGCCGACCCAACACCCGAAACCCAGGCCCGAGCTCGACACGACCATTAAAACTCGAGCCCGGCCTGAGCCCTTTTTTTGAAGCTCAGGCCTAAGTTAGGCCGGGTACTGGGTACCCATCGGTGGCCTGGCCCGGTGCCCAGCCTTAGTGTCCATGTTCTTCCTGGGTGGCAAGAGGGTGGCAATGTTGGGGGCTCAAAAAGGAAAGAGAGAGATGCAGTTTCTCTTGTTTTTGACATAACAGGTCTCCCTATAGGGAAAGCCTGCATGATGAGCTATTAGCTCAGTGGTAGAGGACGCCCTAATAATTGTGTCGTTGTTTTTGGGCTTTGAGGGTTCGAGTGAAGGTCTGAGCTCTCCCTACCTTCTTTTCCTTATCACTTCAATATCAAGAGTTGTTTTTGGTGCCTTAGGATGGTGTTTCTGCTATGCTTCAACTTGCATATTGATTGCTCTCTTTTTGCAGCACAAAGAATTGATGGCACGAGAGTTCTAAATGAGAACCACCTACCTATCAACCCCTGCCTCGATCATGGCACAAACCCCAATGGAAATATAGATCCTCTAGGTCTATTAATCGCCCTCATGTATATTTGAATTTGATTCCAATCATAGGATACAGTTTTCCAGTTATTGAGATAATGTTCATGTTCATCCAACTCACATTCAACTTAAAGATGCAATGGGATTGGAGTCGGATAGAACTCACCCTTTATCAAGTTTTGATTCTACGCAATCAGATTCGGATTCAAACTTGAATTCAGACCCTTGTTATTTAAGATTGAATTCAGATCGGAGTAGTATAAATGATACATACATTTGTATATATCAGGTTCAATCTTCATCAAATCCCGGTTGGATATGACTTCGGGATACAGATTCCAGTTTTGAAACTGCTTATCAAATCTGAATCCGGTTAGTAATTTGATTCAGAATGCTTTATCAAATCTAACAAAAGGGATTCCCACCAGAATCACATATCGATGCTGCACCCAGCAAATACCAAATATGTGTGTGGTGATAGAAGCAGGGTCACCCGACCCAGCCCCACATTGACCGGACCGGACCGAGCTCGAACTGGTCTTCCATTGGAATTAACAAAAGTAATGTCTTCTTACATACTTCAGATTCTATTGTGGGTGATTCTTCCACGATAGAATCAGGTAAGCGAGATTTTGAGCTAAGTCGCACGGGTGCGCCAACTATAGTGGCTCACCAGAACCTGCACCCACACCTGCATCGGTGTTGGTGTTGGTGCTGGTACTGCCCGACACAATATCAAATGAGTTTTGCCCGTTCTGAAAAATGTTTTGACCGAGTTTCATTGATGTATCGATTCAAAGTAACCTTGATACAAAAAAGTTTAAAAATATAGATAAAAAAAATTACTTATATAACAAATAACATATATATTGTTATTGTCGCACCTGCACCCAATTTTTTTTTAAACTTGCCATGCATCTGCACCCGCACCCCGCCCATGTGACATAGATTTTGAGTAAGCGTTTATAACTTTATAGAATATTCTTCTGCTTGAAGATATGATTCATCTAAATAATGAGTCATCCAGTTCCATTGAAGTGGATATTCCTGAGATGACCAAGCGCTCGGAAGTTCCTCTATTTGATCATTTTTCATCTTATGGCTGGATATCTTGTTTGTATGCATCTTCTCTTTATTTCTCGGATCTCTAGTGAGTTACCGATAGGGTTAGAGAAGATCAAGAACTCTTTAAAGTCTGTATTCTAGTTCAGTTTGAATTCGAACAGCAATCTTATACTTTTTTCCGACATACAAATTAATACACCCGAATCTGCACCACCTTTGCCCTTTGGTCGCCTGAGCGGTCTGTCTTAAGCCCCGCATTTGAACCCAAGTTGGTGCTCTTAACCAGTGCTAACATGTCCTAGACCAGGCCGGCCAGGTCGATGCCCAGCCTTAATTAAGATAAGGATGTCGATCTCTAGAGCTGCAGCGGCTGACTCCTTATCAGGCCAGATTGGGCCGGGCTAGGTCGATTGCCAGCCTTAATTAAGATAAGGACTTCAATCTTTAGAACTGCAGCGTAGGCCGCGGCTGTCTCCTTGTCAGGCCAGGCCGGGTTGGGTCGATGCCCAGTCTTAATTAAGATAAGGATGTCGATCTCTAAGGTCAACGTCAGGTAGTGCCTGAGTCAACTCATGGCTGCCCAAAGTCTTTGGTTCAAAATCATGCCCATGAAAAAAAAACTCAGGAATTTTGAAAATCAACTTTGTGTAGGGATGCTTTGAAAAAATCTATAAACAGATGGGAATAGATAAGATGCATTATTGTTGAAAAGATATCGGTTTACATGTGCATCTTTCGATTATTTCTGGTACATTTGTGTTCAAAATAGTGATTAATATTTTGGCATATTTAATAAGACAAATCCATTAATATTTCAAAGAGAAAGAAAAAGAAAGGTTTTTCGAATTGGAGAATCGAAGAAAAATTACTTAATATTTTAGTTTGCTGGTTTCCTTGGAGCGTCCAGTGCATGGTGAAACGACTCAAACGCCGGACTGGACATTGAGTGGTCTTTCTTAAGCAAACACTAATAAAAACGTAGAACGCTTGCACATTGAGTGGAGCTAGCAACCATTTTAGCCAGGACACAAATGCTTGTTCTTCCCGTTCCTAGGGTGCCGGGAACTCGAAGTCCTGTTCCTAAGGTCACAAGAATGAAAAAAATCAAACACTCACAGAGCACTGATTCACAGTTTTCATACCTGAGGGAACACTCACATAAATGATCTCGATTTTGAAACCGGATCACCTTCACTATAAAACTATGGTCCCCCAATTTGACAATTTCATTAAAAGTTGGGCCCTATTTTTATTTTATTGTAAGAAAATCATAAAACTTTTTGAAATAAGTGCCAGAACGAGGCAATCGGACCTGATCAACCACCACATGGACCTATCTTTTATTGGCATCCACATGTTTATATATATATATGTTTATATATATATATATATATATATATATATATATATATATATATATATATATATATATATATATATATAACAGAAATTGTTAGATTTACGAAAATTACAATACAATTGAGAAAGGCAAAAAAACATGTTGTAGACTAATTATTGAAGAACAAAAACGAGTTTGGTATGGTAAGGTCGAACATTTTTAGAAAAACTACCTATTTTATAGTAAAATAGCAAAAAGCAATAGAACTTTCAATATCTCGTTTTAACTGCATGCCATGTGTGTTAGAGGCCAGAAGCCAAAATATTCAAGCTTGAGCATGTTTTGGTGAAATATTTATCTATGGCGGCGGATCACACTTTTTGGCACCCAAACGAAGTAAATTCTGGCACCCCGTATCTCAATTTTAATCATATTGGAATTGGGTACACTCTTAACAGATAGCTGTTTTTTTCCTATATTCTGATTTGAATACAAATGACAAAAACTCATATTTGAATTTGAATTTGAATCCAATCTGAATCCGATTTTTACATTCATATCTTACCAGATATTCATGCATATTTGAATCAGAATCTAGATTATTTTTCAAATCTCAATCCAACTTGGTTTCTTTTATTAAACTTTTTTTTATATATAATTTTTTGAAATGGATTGATTGGATATCCAATTCAAATCAGATATATTAACATCTCTAATCTCAAGCAGCAACAACCTTAATCCTGAAATGGGAGGAAAGGGAGTCTAAGCTTGGATATGAGGTAAACAAATATAGTTATTTGAGGTGTCATAACAAAGAGTAGTACCCATCAGAATCAAACGGAAAGTGTGCCGACTATGTCTGATCGGCTAGCGATGCATCTTGGGGCGTGAGAGAGAGACAAAGACATTTTTTTGTGTGTGTGTGTGTTAGGACGGCAAAACAAGGGCAGAAAATCATCTTTCTCGCCTCCTAATCAATCCAAGTTAGCAATTAACTCAAGTTAATTGAATGATGATGAGAGAAATGAAGAATGCAATGAAACTTGCATGAGTGGTAGCCCGTCTTTATTTAAAAATGATAAACCAGCTGAGACGCCTCTGCCACAAGCCAAAACCCCTTTCCTATGGGCTTACAAAGGGTGGTATGATCGCCAACATCCAAAGAAAAGGAAAGAAAAGACAAGAACAGATTTGGAAAATAAATTTGAAATGTAAAAAAATTCAAATTGGGAGATTATAATGAAAATACATATAGATTAAGAAGGTTGGCCATCTACATATTATTTCTTATCATGTGAAACCCAAAGTCACCTTAATTGATTTCAAACATATCTGCCATGTTTACTTAGCAACATTTGCACAATATGTTACTAACAAGGGTGAGCCAGAAACTTGAGCCTCATTGCTAAAAATAAAGAACCCCAGAAGTGGGTAGCCTGTAGTCAGGACTTAGGCAAGTCAAGGTCAGGTGAGTCAAAATGGAGTCGGCCCGCAGCAGGTCCGCCGGTGATAACAATTACTACCTACCCTAAACCTAAACCTTGAACCCGAAAAAAGTTCGGGGTTCATGGTGGGTATGAATCCATCCTAGTCCACACGTGGCTCCGTCTCCGACACCGAATAGCGAGTTAATCACGTATTTTATAGATTAACAAGACTATTAAAATAAGTAGGCGTGATTGGTCAAAGTACAAAAGAAAAATTTATTAAAGAAGAAAAGAGTATGGTCGTTTAGATGAAGACTTGCTCTACATGACATAATTGCTGATGAAGAAAGAGCTGTAAGAAGATGAACCAAATCCAAATAAATATGGCTTGAAGCAAGTGAGAGAGATCATAGGCATGAAATGAGGAAGGGAAAAAAGTGACAGCTTTGAAGAAAATGCAAAGAATATCGCTTTCTTTCGTGTCCCGGACAAAATTCGGTGGAAAATTTTTCCCGAGCATCGTGAGCCCCACGCATGGAATCCTCCCCATTGCGTGCGCTTTACTCAAGTAAAAGGAATTGTGGATATAAAGAATATAATTGAAGAAGTTCTTTGATACCCACCTCTCATTTCTTGGAGTGGTTATTGAGAAAAGGAACTATATTAGAAGTGTAATCTCAATATATATATTGAAAGACTTAAGTATCAATCTTTGATCATACAAGTCAAAAAGTTCATACCATCGATCTCTGAATTCTGAAAACTTCAATTCCTAAAATCCAAAAGTTCACACCATCAATTTCTACATTGTGAAAAGGTTTCATCTATAGATGAGAAAAACATGCAACTTGCAAGTTTTTTTAGACTTGATGTTCATAACTTTATTTTTAAAATTTTTGTGATTGCTGCTTTTTTGGGCTGCTAAAGGTGGGATTCGCCCTATATAGGGAGTTGCCTACCATGACGGAGGCCTTTGGGTCACATCATAAATAATTTTGTGAGGGCAGTTGCTCACACCAGTCTTTTAAAAGTTTTTTTATTTTTAAATAAAATTGGAGTATTTTTAAACAAGTGCTCTTCCAAATAATTTTTCTAGTTTTCTCATTCATAACATTATTTTTGAAAAATACTTTTAAAAAAAGTTTAGAGGTCATCTATTCTCTATCTTTTGAGTACCAATAAAATCTTTAAAAAACAGTAATTTATCTAATTAAAACCATTTAAGTGAGCTTTAAATGCATTAAGTTGATGGGACATCACAAGTTCCAAACTTTTACACTATCATCGAATCGATGTGAAGTTTACCTTCACCGATGGGACATCACAGGTTCAAATCCAGAAGGGGACAGAAGGCGGACTAGTGGGCTGCCAACACCTGATTGGCGATTCGTGTGAGGAAACAGTCTGCTTACTTAACCCAATCCGGTAGCAAGGATCTGCCTAACCCCGGCTTACCAATCAAACAAGGTACTCATTTTGGTATGAAAATAGATGTGCTTCCATATTTTAAAGATGATAGGAGCATTGAGACAAGTAGTTAGGTTTACTATGTAGACATATTATGATTATATTCTTCAAAAAGTTAGGCCCTGATTGTGTTCTCATAAGATAAGTTGATGTCACATACATAATTTCTTTGGTGACATCATCTCTAGGTTTTAGGTTACATCAGGTTCTAGTAGAACTGCACCTTGTTTTGGCCTTATAGTATTTTGCATATTTTAAATTAGAACAACATGGTCTTAGCTTGAGATTCAAAATTCTCCACATCTGAACCAAACATTTTGAATTATGATGGTGGCAGCAGCTAATTTAATTGAATCGCCACTGGAATCGAATCCGGATCCGATCAAGAGAAAGCAGAAGAAAAATGTGTCCCGGGTGCGATTTTCTCATGTTTGAAAGAAAAATAAGTATGAGCTCAGAAAGCCCATACTGTTGACATTTAAGACATACACATTTGTTCTATGGTTGGAAAACATGACTTCAATCTCAACTGTTAGGTTTTTTTTTGTATGAATATGATAATGTTTGAGTTTGTCTTTTTGTAATGAATGTGAGTTTCAACTAGATAGAGAATTTACTACTCAAACAAGTAGTCAAGCACACCGAATGCGAGATTAAATTGTCAGTTGGGCAGAAGAGAAACCAAATAGTTAAGAGACACTAGTGGCGGAGCCACAGTGGGCTGGTGTCGGCGGCTTTCGATAAAGTGGACCCAGAGCCAGCCGTAACAACGGACCCAGGTTTGCTTGTCATATGCTTCTCAACCACAAATTTCTGGCTCTGCCACTTGTTAAAGCTATCGACGTAGATGGGATAGTAAAATAGTTGTTTCACAAATGTCACATGGATACAGCCGGAAGGGCGATGCACCCGTGTTGACATGATTGGACACACACACATATATATATATAAAGTTTATTTTTGGCAATGTATACTTTATAAATAATGAATATACGTTAGGTGTACCTCTTCAATCTCAAGTTATCTATGAACAATGATCTCATGAATATCAATCCATGACAATCACTTTGCGTTCTTCGTTTAACCACTGCTTCAAGTGTAGACTTAATCCGCAAGTTACATGACATGTCTAAAATTGCATATTATAATCACCAAATGCTTATGAGATTTGATCAAATGAGGATGAAGACCGAGTGAGCTGGGGTTGCCTTGGAACCTAAGAATCCTGGAACACTGTGAGGGTTGGGGTTCTCTTGGGCCCTAAGTAACTAGAAACCATGTGACATTTACATGACCAAACCTTCTAGATACTCATTCATAACGAAGATTCCCAACTAGAAAACTTAATGGCAAGTGCGTCGCCTCAGTGGCTACAAGACAGAGACATCTCCTAAATGAGAGGTCAATTTTGCTCTGTCATATACTCAATAGGCCTCAATGAAAAGCCTTGGCAGCCAAGAAATTAGGCAGAATACTCATTTATGCAATAAATAAATAAATTTTTATATTCCATCTTTTGTTTTTCAGAAAATTTGATTTTGGTAAAACACTACAACTATGAGAGCGTTTAGTAATAGGGACAGTGCATTCCTTGGAACGCAGTGTTCCACGAATTTTCGGAAGATTGTGTTCCAAGAAATGCAGTGTTTCTATTACCAAATGCCCTTTACAGGCCGTTTCTGCACCAGGTGTTGGAGATAGAATTAGTATGTTACTATTGCCAAACGGCCTCTATGCGTCACTAATAACCTAGTAAGGTTGCACACAGATCAGATAAATATAAGGGGTTTTGATTGTTGGTTGCAATAAATGCATTTTGGATCTAAGTAGACTCATATTGACTTTAAGGAGTCAATTGATTTCAACCTTACGGTGCCAATAGGGCGGCTTGGCTTGGGACCCATTGAGTGGACATGCCAATGGTGCTGGAAAACAACATCAAACTATATATATATATATATATATATACACACACGCGCGCACACACACACACAAGTGGATCAATGGTGACTTTGACTATCTAGAGTTACTCAGTCATCTAACAAGAGTCGTCCATCTAATGCATTGAAAGACAAACATGGACAAAAGAATTGGAAGTTAAAACTAAATGACAAAAATGTTCTATCACCTTTTTTTCTTGGTTTTTCTTTTAATTGTCCATGATGTTGGATGGTGGGGTGACTCTAACTTTTTAGAGTTATCCAACCATCTAATCTTCACGGTCAGATTTAACACGACAGTTAAAAGAAAAATAAAGAGAAAAAGATAATGAATATTTTGGTCATGTAATATTAGTTTACACTTTTTTTTCTTTGTTTTCTTCTCAATCATCCATCTGCTCAGAAAAACTAAACCTATTGAAATTAACTATTAATTTTTTTTTTTTTGGAAATATAATCTTATAGATATTATTTAAATAGTGATTTGATGAAAAACATATATTAAGTTTGTTGTTCTTACATAAACTAATGTTTTTTAATAGTAAAAAAGTGAACTGCTGTTATAACATCAAAATTTTTTGTAGCATAAAGATCAATGTTTAAATTAGCGTTCATAAACACATTAAAAGGTTCAATATCTTTCATAAAAAAAAAAAATACTGGAATTAAGACATGTTTGACGTTAAATCATATGTATAGATTTTTATAAAAATCAAAATTTACATTACGTCTTTGTGTTTATTCATTAGTTTACACATGTTGCTTCTCAAAATTATATTTTTCATCCACAGAGACATGGCTAAAGCGTGTTTTCTTAAGTAAATAGACCATCACAAATGTGCTGTACTATTTAATTGGCGAAAGCTTACCGGCAAATTTCATCCATTTCAGTAGACATTTTTTCTGTTAGACCAAGTACAACGTGTTTTTTTTGTTTGCATATAAATATATATATATATCTCTTTCTCTCTCTCTCTCTCTCTCTCTCTCTCTCTCTCTATATATATATATATATATATATATATATATATATATATATATATATATATATATATATATATATATATATATTTTAGGAGTTGTTGGTTTCTATCAAGTTGATCATGTGGATTACAACTATACAATTAAATATATCGATGAACCAACAGGATAGACGAATTAAATAGGCCATTAAAGAATATGGTTCTCACATTGCGTTCTATATCTCTCAAGCGATTTATAAGGTCAAATGGACACGACCAATCAGATCTAATTATTCATGGCAGCATAATTTATAATATTTTATTTTTTTTATAAAAATTAAATATTGCAGCCATCCTTGTAGAGAGTCAACTGGAGCCGAAGGAGTTGTTCACCTTAAAACACACGGTATTTTTCTTTTGCAAATGTATCGATTTATTTTGTTTATTGTTTCTCGCTCACACATCTCATTTTCGCTAATGATTGAGAGTTGATCGACACAATTGACATAATATTAAATGGTTGACAAGATTACAAAGTGTTGTAAAAATCAGTTTTTAAACTGAGCCAGTGTAAGCCTGGGAATCCGGCCCGCCGGATTACATTTAAAAAATATTTTTTAATAATACTTAAAAATAATTAATTATAATAAAATATTATATATATATATATTAATAAAAAAATTAAAAAAATCATTATCTGACTCTATCTAGGCTACTTGGATCGATCGAGGTCTCATTTTTTTGGGCCCGAGCCCAGGCTTATAGTGAGGCTGTCAATACAATGAATCGGCCGGTTATCACCCATGCAGCTCAATGAATAGCACGAAATTGAAATAAATAAAAACAAAAAAAAAATTAATTGCAAATAATAATTTAAAAATTACTAAAAATTAACACAACACTCTATAATTGACCCATTTTCAGCATTTGGTAATTGTTTTGTATATCTGTCCTAAAGAAAGTTAATGATTTTTTTACTACATGTTAAAACAAAATGTTACTGTTTCCATGGCAAAACGTAGGGAAGTGTATCTTTGTCTGGTATTTAATTAGGGTAGTGTTTGATGACCAGAAATATGTTCTGAAATTTAAATAAAATTCTTGATTTTCAAAACTAAGTTGTGTTTGATAGTTTAGAATTATTTTTATAGAAATAAGTTTTTGCGTTTGATGAGAGAGAGAAGAAGAATTGAAAATGGAAAAGCCCTCCATTTTATTCCCTTTCCACCTCCTTCCTCTTTCCCTTCTTCCTCTTCCCTCCTTCCCTTTCTTCCTCCCTCCTTTCCTTCTTCCGCACCTCCTCCCCCTTTCCCCCTCCCTCCCCTTTCCTCCTCCCCCTTTCCCCCTCCCTCCTTCCCTTCTTCCTCCTCCCTCATTTCCTCCTTTAAAAATTTAAATTATATTTCATGTGCTACAGTAAAATTCCAACCTATCAAACGCTATGGCTATCTATGATTAGAAAAGATTGACCGAAAAAAAATGTTTAGGGGATCAACGTAATTTTGCTAAATCACATGGGGCAGGTGGGTCAACATCTTTACTTCTAGAACCTCTCGCGCGAAACCGTGTTTACTTTTTATACAACGAATTTTGAATTCAATTTTTTTTGTGGTCAACATATTATTATATTCTTGGATTTTATTTTTTCAGAACTCGTGCTCCCCTTTGTTCGCAATTGACATGTACATGCTTCTTCCCTTGGCCAAAATGGAAATTTCACGCCTCTTTTTTTTTTTCTTCTTCGTGGCCTTTTCGAAGCTCGCAAATTTCGACAATTTCCCTTAGTGAATGAAACTTGGTGTTGTGTTCCTTTTTTTCAAGAAAATATTGGAATTTTAAATTTAAGAAAATATTTTAAGATTTTTGCCAATTCATGGTCGACGCTGTTTGATTCGATGTATTATTGAGAAATGGGGTGGCGCCGATG
Organism: Nymphaea thermarum; assembly: GCA_011799765.1. Lineage (NCBI taxonomy): Eukaryota > Viridiplantae > Streptophyta > Magnoliopsida > Nymphaeales > Nymphaeaceae > Nymphaea > Nymphaea thermarum. The sequence continues at coordinate 64,873 of JAANDH010000440.1, forward strand.
CCGATGTTTACCACATTAATGTTGCCAACAAGATAAAAACTTTGTTTCTGATTGCCTCTTCACTTATTAAATTAAGAGTGTAAAAATAAATTTTTATGATGTAATATTTCTTTGAAAAGAAAATTTCAAAGAGAGGAGTATATTTGGCTTGATAATTCAGATCTTAGATCCAAGGCTGCATTAAACGGTGTTTTAGAATGACTTCAGTTTGTAAAAATCTTAAATCAATCCGCCATGCAATGTGAAAAACCATGAATTTAATATCAGATGAAAGGTTTTTTAAGATTCTAGTGATCACAAATAACTGGAATTAGATCCGTGGTGGTGCAACAAAGACACCCTCTTCGTGTAGAAACAAAAAAAAGTGGATTTTCTGCCTTGTTATAGTAGTACAAATGTTTTTTCATGAAAATTTAAACGATTAAAATGACATAAAAAATGAAATTGGCATAAAAATTGGAATATAAAGAATGAATTTCTCAATGAGAATAACTAAAACTGAAATTGTCAACTGCTTAAAATAAATCAGTTGTAGAACTGAAGAAAAAGAAGTATATTCTCACAAAGCATGAGCCAAATCCACTGAAAGAAGATTCGGCTTCATTATATACTCCTAAAACCTAATCTAATTTAAAAAAGAAAAATTGATGGAATTAAAATTAATTATTTCAACAACCTGCCAAAAAATAATCTTGTCTCCCGCCCTCACTTCCTTATCGTCCAAGCTTCCGACATTCTATGTTCACACGCAAAAGACAAGCATCTATAGGGAAATCCGGCCACCGGAAAACCAAAAAGTCGCCGGAAGAATTAGTCCAATACCTCCAAAAACCGCAATACACCGAAAGGAAAAAGGAATATGTACAATGTGAACAGCAAGACTGTACTCAGAGTCGTACCACCCTAAAGAATTCTCCTTTACATGATATTAAAAGAAAAAGAAATAAAGAAGAAGAAGATAAAACCCCACATATTTCATTTTTAGTAATTTTAATTCCTCATTTTGCGAGAAAAGGGGAGGGAAAAAAAAAAGAACAGGGAAGATCAACGATGATGAAGATTCAGATTGCCGAAGATGCCGACCAGGTCCTGCCTGTACGGCAGATACGACCGCCGCCGGTCTCCCTCCCGGGACTTCACGTACCGGACATCAGCCGGGAAGCCCACCTTCTTTTGGTTGGTTTTCCTGTCGGCCATGTTTTTGTCCTTCTCCGTCTTCTTCTGCGGCTCCATCCTCTCCGGCGAGGCCGGAGGTCTCCGGGGGCGTGATTCAGGTGCTTGTCGGTCCTTGTTCTTCTTTGGGGGCGGCGCGAGGAAGACGAACATGTCCTTCCCGTCGCTGTTGCTTCGGTGGAGGATGTCGCGGAGCCGCCACCTGCGGGAGGAGTTGCTGGTGGAGTTGCTCTTCTTGCACGTCTCTGGCTGGGGCTTTCTCGGCGACCACACGCAGTAGGTCCCCTCCGGGACGCCGGTGAGCTCGTCGGCCTCCGGCACCGCCCGGTCCTCCAGGAAGAGCGTTTTCAGAGGCAGCCGAGTCGAAGTGGACGATGAAGAGCAAGCGGAAGATGAAGAAGAAGAAGAAGAAAGGTCGGACTGAGCAGCGGACGAAGGAACAGGGATCGAACCGGCCGGCCACGACTGGAAGACCTCGAAGAGCGGCCGCATCCGGCCGTTGGCGAAGAGCTCATCGGCGGAGATGGCGTCGAAGTCGTCGGCTGAGGAAACAAGCCCCCCAAATTCGAAGTCGTCTTCATCTTCTTCGTCCTCCTCGTCGTTTCCTTCGCACCGATCGCAACCGTTGTAAACCTCCTCCTCCTCCTGAGGAAGGTCGTAGACGTCTTCGTCCTCAGGAAGAGGGTGGGCGGCGATCAAATCCGCGGAGACGTCCAGAAACCGGCCGGAGTGGCCGCCGAAGCTCGGAGACAGGGAGATCACCGCGCTCTGCATCAGAAAACCAAATGGGTACCAGAAAAACCTCTCCAAAATCGACAATCCAGCGGTTCCGGCCACTTGGGTATCGCCAGAAAATCGACTTCCCGCCTCAGAATAGACAGAACAATCAGCACCAAGAACGAAAAGCTAGAGAAATATGTACCAAAAGAAGGAGAGATGGTGGGCTTCCTCCTCTCTGGTCTTAAATAGGAAGGGAAAGGGGCTTTTTATTGGTGAGAGGAAAGGTGGGAGAGAGAGAAGGGAGGGGAAGGTCGATCACGCGTTTGTCCACATCGGAAGAAGACCGGAAATGTTCAGAACTTGGAAGAGAAGGAGGCGGAGGAGCAGTTGACACTTGACACGTACAAGAGAAAGCGGCACACCTGGGATTAAGTGCCTCTCCTTTCCCAAACCGGGAACGCTAAGTGGGTCTCACATTAATAGAGAACTGTATTTGTCCATAGCTTGTAAGGCTATACGCTTCTACACGCTCTTGCTTTCTAATCCCAAATATTAAAGTTTTTGACTTTTATTTTTTATTCAAGCATAGACCCTTAAGCTAAACGTAAAAGGCACCTTCATAAAATATATATATATATATATATATATATATATATATATATATATATATATATATATTTAAAAGATTATTCAATCCCTTTTAAAAACCATTTTTTTCAAAAACTATTTTTGAGAAAACTTGGTTTTGGTTTCATACAAACATTTCAAGATGGCTGTTTTGTTTTTCTTCCAAAATGTTCTTGCGAATGTCATCCAAACACGGCCTAGGTTATTTTCTTTCAAAATGATACGTTCTCTATTTTGTTGATCATGCAATTGTGATCATTTGCATTAAGTTACAAGCGAGTTCTAAAGGAATTAAAATTTTCTTTCACAAAAAAAAAAAAAAAAACCTCTTGGGCCAATGAGCACCCTTCCCAATTGGCTCTTTTTAAAGCAGCTTTATTTTAAGGACAGTCAATGCCCCTGCCCAATTTGGGTAAACACAAAAACCCACTACTTTAATCTTGCTCCCCTAAATTCCAGTCATTATGATTATATTTCATGAGCTCCCAAGCATCACTTTTAGGATTTTGCGGTGGCTTATTTCCGGTGCCGACAAAGAAGACTCGCCGTTTTTATGAGATATTGTATATCTACACAGATAGTTCTTGGCAATTTTTTTCGTGAAATAATCATATACAAGGAGTATGGTCAGTTTCACTTGCCAATTTAAAAGTTTTATCAAGGGAAACAAAACAAAGCAATAACAAAGATATAGAAAATGAAGGTAGTATATACAGTATAAACAGGATCTTATTAACTACATAAATTTTATCCTTTTCTTTTTCCTTCTTACTTTCTTCTTCCACAAGTTTAGTGTTGCAGAATATACCTTTCTCGGCCTTTTAGTTTCCCGCTGTTTTAACTTAATATTGGACATTCCTTTCTCGGCCTTTTGGCTAAGATCATTGGGAGACAGCAGGAAGCCTAGAGAAGGGAGGCGGTGGGACTCAGGCCGTCGACTTTCTAGAAAGAGAAAGAGAGAGAGGGAGTAATAAAATTCTTTGTTATTAGCATTGGTCCTTCCACGGCATCGATTTTCACATGCTGCCACGTGTTACTTTCTCTCTCTACTTTATCTCTACCCATCAACTTTGTTTAGGAGACAGGCGGCCTCTTAAATGAGAACTCATCTTTAGTGGGCAACAGTTAGAAGAGATATTTAAAGTGTTTTGGGAGTCTCCCCTTCATGTCTCACGTTCACTTAGATCATATTATATTTATATATGCTATCATGTGATTCGTACGCCACACTTTCCTCCCCTATTGGGGGGGGGGAGAGGCCGGTGTGGACACTTCTTGGCGTTTGGTGTGCGCACACGTTCACAAGCCTTTCTCACTTCCTTCCTCTTCCGTGAAAATGTTGGAGTCCCTTTCAAATGGATATAATCAGGTCCTCAAACTTTTAAACTTACATGATCTTTTTAGATGAGCGAGAAAAAAGAAGGACAAAGATTTCCTATCTGTTTTCTTTCAGGATCGTGTCTGTGTTGGTGTCATCGATAGCACTTAGCGTGAACTTTTATGGTGATATTGTCATTGTTCAGGAGAAAAAATGTCAAGTTAAGCAATTTATAGGCCTAAATGTGCCTCTAGCAGTTGAAAGATCAGCCGGCTCATTAAAAATCTTGACGATGAGAACTCAAGTTTATAAAATCGAACTTATTCAAACGAGGGATGATCATTTGCTGCCAAAAGACAATGATGAACATAGTCATGTTTTTAGACTAAGCAAGCAACGCCATTTTAAGTACCTTTCTTTACGTGTGTGTACATGTATACATCTAATTTCCCGCGAACTTTAACGTATGCTGGTGCTTCGCATATGCACCAGCTTCGACCTCTAATCACCGTGAAAATTAGACTCACATTGAGAGCATCCATTGACTGCAGTGTTATGAGACAATCTGTCTAAGAAATCCGATCATGATTTGATTCTAATACCCATCCATGGAAGAGGGATCCCTCGAAGAGGCCGAAACCTCTCTTTTGGAGTTTAGGACTGCTTCAAGACTTGGGTGAGAAGACTGATCGTAATTGATAACGACCATGTATAGAAAAAATTCTTGGAAATATAAATCTCTTACCAGACGTCCCATCCGTGCCGAAGCTGCGATAGGGTCAAAGTCCTTTTTTCTAAATTTGAGGCATGAACGCCTATAGAAGCCAGATAGTTCAGGTGGTTCTGATCTCACTGTTAGGTGAGCTTCCACAATGTCTTCACTGAATAAGCCAATTGATGAGTCAACTAACTCCTTGGCTACAGCACATATGGTGAACAAACTTTGGTAGGTTTGACGAGACTTGGGATGCTTACTCCCACACAAACGGGTTGGATCTGGTACAGCTATACACTTTTTTTTTTGTCTTTAAAATGTACTACCACCTCCATGAAATTTGAACGTTGACTGCTATTTTGACATCCAAGGCCCAACTAAATGCATCACACACACACACACACACACACACACACACACACACACACACATATATATATATATATATATATATATATATATATATATATATATATATATATATATATATATATATCCTGGTTCTAAATGGATCTGGTGCAGCTAAAAAGAAATCCAATCCATTTGAAAACCTATGCCCTCTTGCCCCATCTAATAAAAGTTCAGGCAGTTCTTACTGATTGTGCAGCTCAAAAGTGTTTGTTGAATCCGAACCATCAGGAAAATGGTCCACTTTTAAAGCACCAGGGTCACATTCAAGTGCAAAGAAATAGCAGATGCACTCGTTGCTTGACTTGCAAAATCGTTCTTTCGAACCGGGTGCAGCTTCAGTTTTGAGACAGTTCGTGGTTACCCAAGCATCTCCCTCTTCATGTAAAGTACTATGGAGCCTGCTCAACTTCACTTGGGTCTCCTCCAAGCCATTCCTAAATGACGTGGTAGCAGTAAAAACAGTTCTACTGTAGTTCTAGAGAAATTACACTTTTTGACGCTTTCTTTCACGTTGGAGTTTCTATCAGAGACCAATCTGTCGTTATGAACAGGCCATTCTGACATCAAAATCAATTTAAAAGAGTAGTAACACAGGCTTCTTCGGGGGTTACCTTTGAAATGTTGCGCTGCGCATTGTCTTTACTGCTAACGAAGATAATCCTTGTCAATGGCCTGAGACAGTTTCTGAGTAAAAGTCGGCAACTCCAGAATATATCGTCTTGCTGGTTCTGTGTGTCGCGGCAAATAAAAGAAGCCGGCCAAATTGTCTCCATGTTTGTGTTAGCATCAAACTACACTAGAAGAATACATCAAATTCTAGGCCAAAGTTATTCCACACGAATAACACAAATAAGACAAATATATCAACATATTTAGTCTTGGGAAGATCTTCACGAGAGAAATCTGTCAATGGATTGCCTCAAACTATCTGCTTCAAGTCGAATAACAGACAACTCCACGTTCATGTTTGATACATCCAGCCCGCTTGAAATCTCGGAGTTAGATGAACCAGATTGCAGCAATATAATAATTACCTTCAAGAGTATAATCTGATTGATACCTGTGATACGATTGCCTTGTCCGCATTAACTGAAATGCACATTAGCTTTCTGATAATACGCCACCTCCACCCCCACCTCCGCATCTAAGTGACTAATCAATGCTTGGAGGGACGCCAGAGGGAGAAGATCCGTTCAACCCCACGTAGAATATTGAAAATACAATAAGACCATGATTTTGCAAGACATTTTAAATTGAGCAGCATGTGTTTGACAGCTGCTCCACTATATCATCATTAAGATAATAAATAAGATTACAATATGGAATGTTCCAGGACTTCACGAACCCTCGCAAAATTGGACAAAAAACCTCACCCATAAGAGTTATTTTTATACAAAATACATGGAGAATACAAAAAACAGAAGCAGAATCTTGGAATGTACACATCTGCAATAGTCCTCAAGGTTGGAGCATCAACGCCTCTGTTGCTTGGGGTTTGATAACAAGGTTCTTGTGCCCTCATACTATAGCCTATCATCTTCCACATTTGATGAAACACTCAATTGCCTTTCCAACTGATAAAAGAAAAGAAATCATAGAGAGAGAATTTTTATTGGGTTCATCTAAAAAATTAAAAAGGATCACCACATTTCAATCTTCCATTCTAATAGTGAAGAGATCGACAGTAGAGGTGTGTGTGCAGCACGCATATAAATGAGACAGTTATTTTGGTTCCAAAAGGAATTTGAGAGGCTAGCAGTAAACCAGACACTAACGCTAACGGCCAGGTAAAATAGAAAAGTTGAAGATAACTAGATGCCATGGTGTTCTAACTTAAGGATTTGAGTAAAAACAAAGAAAATGCATCTAGCACCATGGCTACAGAAACCTACAATTTCATAAGGAACTAGCCCCCATATATCTTTCAAATTCTCTATGGTCATGAAAAATCCAAAATGAGAATATTGTGGACATATTATGATATGCGTTATCTTTCTAAAATCTATAGCTTTTCTCCAGTATTCCTGAGTTTAATGACATGCTATGCTACAGAACATTCCATATATATAATGAGAAAGTAATATTTTATAACATTTCACCCTCACTCCAACATTATAAAATGAAGCAATTTGGCATATTAACTCTTTACAGTATATGCTGCTCCCAATTCATCTCAGGCAAGCCTTGAGAAGAACCTTTAACAGACAATGATCTTCAACATCAACCTCTGACAGAACAAGGAAGTAAAATCACACTTCCGAGGTTCACATCAAGAGCACTTTAACCAATGTTGCAAATATCATGACGTATCATACAATACTACATACCATAACAACAGGGAAACAGATACAATACAAGCCTGAAATGGGGGCTAAGTATGCTGTATCACATGGAACTCACATACTCCGGTATCTTACATTTCGGCACAATATTGCTTCTCTTATTTTTACGTCTTTGAAACACACAATGTGACCTTAAAAGAAACCTCAAATTGCAAACATTCCTTAATGCCGAATGTTCAGTGAGACATGAGAGGTAATTTACGGTTTAAAGTAAAAAAAATAATAATAATAAGAAACAAATTAAGCCTTTGGTGATTTCGTTATGTGGCAGCCCGTTTCTAGTTTCCAAGACACCCCACACCTCCCCCACCCAACCCAAAAAAAAATAAAAGAAAGAAAAAAACAGAGCTTCAGGTTACAAGAGTAAGTCTTAAGTACTAAGGTTTATTTATTTACTAGAGAAATTGGTATAACCCAGACAAGTTATGCCATGCACAACTATACAATATAGAAAACATAATTTTATATGCTCTTTTGCAATCTAACTTTGTAGACGTGATCCTACCATGAGTTAGCAACAAATACATATTAAATCAGCTAGCTTTAAGGTTTAGATTTTCCTTTTAAGCCATCAAAAGTTCAACAACTCTTGGAGGACAAAAACACTGAATGGTAAAAAAAATAAAAAGTTCATTAAAGCATATGTTATGTGGTAACAAATAAGTGGCCATGAATACATTAGCATATTTAGATTAAGTAAAAACATCTGTAAAGTATGTGACTGGAGCTGTCGGATTTTCTCCAACCCAATTAACTTCAACATATTAGCTCTTATTTAATATCCATTTAAGTTTTAAGAATAATTTAACTTTGTTTTATTTTCATCATTTCTATGAAACTGTGCACTTTTTGTAGCACGTAAACTATAACATTTATTATATATTCTATGTTTTATCATTTATGCAATTCAAGTATACTAAAGTGAAAATTCTGGCTTAACCTGCAGTTAAAAACTTATAATGTAATGTCTTTTTAGTTTTTATGCATTTTTTCTGAAATCTTACAAGTTCTAACCTTTTTCTGTAATTAAATTGCTTATTAACAAAATTTTTTATTATTACAATACACATTTTAGTGTGTATCTCATTTCAGGCCTAACTGAATGGTCACTGGTTACACTTACACCACATTTTACAACATTTCCCTTAACTACTGATATTACAGCCTAACCATACCATCAGATTGGACCCCAGAAGAACAAGACTTGCACACTGGTTTATGCAAAGCCTCCTTAAGCATGAAATCGTGAAGAAATAGGAAGATGGTGGAGAAAATTAATTAAAGAACATGGTAGAGCATATGTTTGTAATCAACTTAAAGCAAACTATAAACATGTTCCAAATCACGAAAATTCATTTACATAATTACATTCAAAATTATGACATTGGTCTTTTCCATGAAACAAGAATCTACCATTCTAAAGCACCATCATTGAGAATAATATACATATATACACCTGGTTCACAAATCTCTTGGACCAAGTCACTTTGTTTTATATTAAAAGGGTATCTTACAAGCATATTCTGGAGCCAAATATTGGATAATATTATTAGATGATTGACAGGTTCATGCAGGTAATTTTTTTTAGCAGAAAAACTTGATTAGCGAAAACTATTTGCAGTTGAAAATTCAGTATTTGGCAGCTCAAAATTATGTCTTCTTCATAAAAGCAAACAGAGAAGTAAAGCAAGAAGATCTTGATTTTATGTTTAAGACTCTAAGGCTACAAGGGTCATCTACCTGAGCATTTTTCATCTTCAACTTTTGCAACTCTTCAGCAAGACCGCCAATTCTGAAACCACGATAAACTATTAATCTCATCATATGCCCAACAGAAATGATAATGCTTATTTATGGAACATTCATACCTTTGTTGCAGTTGAATCACCTGTGACTGCAATTCCTTTTCTCTACCAAAAGTTGAAGGGGCCTGCAAATCAAATGGACTTTAAGTCAGCAATCTTGCACGACTTTAGATCTGAGTAACATGTTTGGGGATGTCGTGGATAACTCCAGACTTATGCAACAGTTTGATGAAAAAGAAACAAAAAAATAATCATGATAATGGATGATTTCACCAGATTGCTGCTGAATGATTACATGATACCACAATGCGACTCAAGATCATTGCACTAGTGTCATGTCATTGCCAATAACAAAAAAACATTAAGAAAAATCAAGAATCCAAGTTCATCAAAGAAACAAATATGTGAGAATAGTTCGAATTCGCAGACCACAAACTTGCCCACGTCCATGAAGTTTCAGGACATGTTCACAGAGGTAGCCCTCAGATTGTAGGCATGGTCACAAAGAACCACAACTAGTTTACCTATATATCATATTTGTAACTTAGTTTTCCAGTTCAAGTAAATAGCTAAGACCCATCTCCCATGCCAAAATGAGCTTACTAATAAAGAAATATTTATAAGAGGTTAATATAAAGCAAAAAGAGTTAGAAATTAACAGGTGGATAGATCAGGAACACACCATTGGGATGTCACTGGCATTGACTAGAGCAGTATCAGACTGATTTCCTGTTCATGCAGGAAAAAAATTGGATTATGAGACCTAGCTTTTCTGTTAACTAAGACCTAGCTTTTCTGTTAACTATCAAAACAAAAATAACAACTGTCAGCTGTCACTAGTACCTGAACTCCGCTCCACACACTTAAGCAATTTAATTATCTGGTCCTGCAAGCAGAAAAAAAAAAGAGAAAAATAGCACCAAAAAAGTTAAGACTCAAACAACTCTAATGCATATAATATCAGGTAAATTTTGCTATGACGTACCCTTTGCAATGTGTTGTGATGCAAAATATTTTGCAGAGACGGAAGAATTGATGATAATATGGTGGTAGAGTTTGGAGGCCCAGAAGTAGAATTAAGCAGGGAATTCGGCGATGTGATAGCCTATACAATTAAAAAAAAAAAAACAGTGACTGCAATGACCACATGATAAACCTGAAATGTAATGAGTACATGCATGTAAGTCACTAGTTGTTAGCTTAGGGGAAATTACCCTGTTAGTGGGGGATCCTTTACAAATAGTTCTTATTAATAATGGGTCGGATCCCCTGGAGGATCCAATACCTATAGCTTTATATACTCTTTTTCCCTAACAGATTGGGGTTACACAAGTAATGAGATCACTCTCCGTGAGGGGAATTTTGGCTTGACAGTGTGCTAGAGGGTGCGTGTGTGGGTTTGACTCTTAAATGCAGGATAAAGCCCTACCACTACCATTAAGTCTCGGAAGTTAAAGGGTAGCTAATGCAAATGAGATGAGTAGAACTTGGAAAGGCTCTAACCTCCATCTCCACACTAAGCTATTATGAATTTGTTATGTATTTCTGCATCAGGGTACTACATGTTCTCTACATGTGGGAAGGTCAAGGAAGCTGGTGACCTGATGACATAAGACGGGACCCACCCTGCCATATTTTGGAACTGTAAGTTTACTAAGTTAAAGTTTAGAACAGGGTAGCCTGGCTTGCACTTTCAAGCTCAAGAAGAATCCTACAGCAGAGATCTCTTCTTGGGTCCTGCAGCAATGAGAACAGCAGATCTTTTCTATCCAGAAACGGTGGCAAACATTACTCCAATTGCATGTCAAATCTACATGTTTGGCAGTAGGAAACTACTACGACCAATGTTTGGGTGCCTGAACTGCATCGCTGAATGGCATTATTGCTTAATCTTTAATTGGGTATTTCAAATATCAACTGAGAAATGAGATCCTACTCATCCCTGGTGGCCACCAGTCCTTGTTTTTGTATTTTCTTAAAGCTTATAATGAAATTTCCAACTCTCAAAACATCTAATATGCATGTCCATAATTTCATGTAGTTCTAGATAATTAATGCTTCTCATTGCCAAATCATGCAAAACAGAAACGAAAATTGAAATGCATAATTTTGCCAGTGGCATTCTGCATTCATTACCATGCTAGAAACGAAAAATTGCTTTGTCAAAGACCAAATCCTCAAGGATGCAGTTTAAGGGTTCATGGTTAACACAGGAAGCTACAATCCAGCATACCTTCTCAGCTGATGTGACCTTGAAACGCCCCTTATGCTGTACAACTGTTCCTTCAGTTGTATCTCCCAGTGACTGCAAGCTTGCTGGAACAACTATATAGATTAAGATGAGAGAGATTGAAATATCTATTAGCACAAAAATGACTATGGAAATGGGCAAATACTATGACTTGACACAAAAATTACCTGCTTGCTGGATATCCCCATTTCGCTTGTGGCGCTGGAGCAAAGGACCACTAAAATTTCGCTCAGGTGGTTTTCTCTGTTGTATATGCTCCCTTCATTTTTCCAAAATTTCCATGGATTGTCAATACAAATACAATGAATTTTAATAGTAGGATATGCATAAGATGATTGAACTGAATACCAACTCAAGTCCTCAATTTTGAGAACTAGAATGTTAAAGGAAAAACATGAGAACAATTTGGATACCAAATCAAATGGTCCAGACTTCCATATAGTCAACAAACTTAATGATATTAGTCACCATACTAGGAAGACCACACTACTAAACTGTCCAGAAAAGTTAGAAATGCATCTTAACTACCTTTCTCCATCTCCAGTGCCACCTTTAGTTTGGGCATAAACACGTTCTGGTATAAGTGAACCACTCAAGAATCTTTGACCCTGTCCAGGAATAAAGCCAGTGTTTCTTGATGCAGTGCAATTTCTTTCAAGGTTGTCATCATCACACTCCCTAATTTCTTGCTCTTCTACAGCTTGCGTCTTTTGTATCTGAAACAGTTGCTCTGGATAAGACTCACCATCTTCTTTCCAAAAAGGACTGCTTGTGTTCACCTCATCTTCAGAAATATCAAAATACCCTCTGCACCCAATAATGATTTAAAATTACTTCAAAAACTGTTGAATTGAGCTATAATAAAGCATAATTTAGTAATTTACTGGTTCCGTAATATTCATGTGTATACAGTGAACGAGGTAGCCAATTATGAAATAGACGGCTAATTCTACTAATACACCAAAGTTTCATACACACCAAAACTTGATAATTGGTACCAAATGAATAGAAAAGTAAAAAATTGTATCTTCATTACTTTAGTGAAGCAAAAAATTGTATCCAACCAATAATATCTCAGAGCACAAAATGAAACACACTTGAGTGCCTGAAGAGGCCGAAGAGGAAAAGAAGGCAGAGAGCTGTGTCTGAGTAGATTACGATTACCCTCCTGAGTAAGAAAAAACAAAAAAAAAAAGAGATCAAGGAATGCACGTGAAGACAAAGACGATCAGAACCTAAAAAGAAAATGTAAAAAGCAACATGGAATTCAGTTACTTGCTTTCTGCCCAAAAGGTATTGTTGTTGAAGAACTGAACAAAAGAATTAAAGAAATTTGAAGGAACAACACCATAATTTCATAACACAGAAGCTCAGAGGAGGCTGCTTTTCACACATACTAATATTTATGACCATCTTCAGGGTAATCTCCCAAACTCATACCTCTTTTGAAGCAGTATCCCTGATATCGTCTTTGCTCTCGGAAGACAATGCACTCCCCCCATCATCTTGGTCATTAAACTTCTCCTTTGTGTTTACATTCATATCCAAATCATTCACACTAGAAACATCATCAGGGTCCTGCATCTACATGATAAGAGATTATGGAGCAGGAAGGGGTAAAAATCAGCTTTATTCACCATTGCCAGGGAAAGTAAGATTCATAGTGATAAGAACTACTTCAAATGTCAGAACTCAGATGAAAAGAAAGGTCCTCACAATGGCAGCTTGATTTTTCAAATCTTCCAGATTAAAATTCCATCCACTAATTCCACGAATATATTCGTGCTGCAGAAGAAAAGAAAACAGATATTGTATTATGCTTTGACATACCCAAAAAAAACTTGCCAATAGGTAAATGATTTAGTTACCAAAATTTCAAGATAAAACAAATATTCTGGGCATGGAATCTTTGAGGACATTATATAAACATACACACACAAATCTAAAATCAAATCTGCTAGAACTAAAAAACTACACATTTCAAGGTGAAACAAAAACAGTGGTCACTGCATATGCCAAGGAAACCTATTCTAAAAACGAGATGTTTGACAAACATTTGATGTTTTATACAGGGAGGAAGCTATGATCCACATACATGATACATCACAAAATAAGAGATGACGTATATCGTGCTCACAGACATGCACCTAGACATATGCAATCTAAATTACCAAGCATCCGACAAGCCAATATCCACTAAGATATGAGTTTCACGTTTCTCCAATCTATGCCTAGTGAGTGATAAGATTTCTATATGTTCATCAGGGATATGTCCATGCCAGTAAGATACACTTATTAGCGCTATTGAATCAATCCCTTTTGCGGCTTCCAGCTCAAAACTTTCTGTAAGATGATAAAGTATAATATATAGCCCATCAGCATGATTTCATATCAAGGCCCAAGAAGATAAAGTTCATTTGTGTAAGGTAGATATTAGTTGCCACAAAGCTGAATTTGTAAAATACTGTATCTTATGTGTAAAGAAGTCCAGTGAAATGGTTACAAATGATCAGCTAATTCTTCAAAAAATGGCAAAAAAAAAAAAGAAAAAGAAAACATACTGCCAAAGGCTAATTAGGAGCCTGACTTCAAAACATTGTCATAAATATCGTTCTTGGTTTCTTATCAGAAAGGTTTTTCTCAGTTAATAAACAGGAAGTTTGTTTTCCTCATGAGCTCAAAAGGTTAAAAACTTAAAAAATATTAAGAAACAGCAAATTTATAAAATTTAAGTTTTTTACTATTAATAGACATTGGTATAAATTTTATTAAGTATTAAAAAACATAAAAATTCAAATATAACAAAAAAACATGAAGAGAAAAAAACTTCAAAAAAACAAAAAAATGCTATATTTTTATGTTGGTTCTTTTTTCAAAATGTTGCAATGTTTATGACTTTTCTTTATTTCACATCTTTTAGAGATTCTTAAAACAGAGATTCATGACCACTACTTAAAAATCTACAGGGGCAACCAACATGCATTTGCCAAAAGCTTCATATAGTTAACCTAATGTCCATGTGAATAAGAGTCCTATGATGACTAAGATTAACCAATGCTCACAAGGGTTTGATGGTACATAGGCAATTAAACTTGAAAGAAAAAAGGCTAGTTGCTTACCTGTGACATTTGCTCTTTATCTCCATAACGGATCTTATTATTGACAAGAAAGTCAGCCTCCTTTGCCTGAGAAGAGAAACAAGAGGACAAGGGAAAAGAAAAAAGAAAAAACAAATAATAGAGATGAAATGGTTGGACATATCATGCCAAGAAACAAACAAGCTCAAATATTCCTAATAGAATCATTGGTTGACACTGACCTTTAATGTCCTAAATCGATCACCAAGGGGAGCAAGACCATCAAGAATCGTCCTTGCCAAATACTCATTAGATCGTCCATGTTTAAAGAAGTGATGCTTTAAAAGCTTCTCAGATGATGGACGCTTCCTTGGATCCTTTACTAAGCAGGCAGATACCATTTCTTTAAAAGACTGCAACAAAGTAAAGCTTTCAACAGCATGACCAGTATTAGGATCATAAAAAATTCCAGTAGAAGAGTCCTCATGCCTTTGAAAATCTCTTGTCTCGTTCATAGTCAAGTCCTGGAGGTGCATTTTGCAAGGTCATAAGTAACACCTACAGCACACGAAGGAAACACATTTCTTTTATTTTAAGGATAGTGAGAAAAGGGAAATTTCATCAAATGATTCCAAGTCAGAAGCCAAAGTATAGACAAAAACCTTCATTGGGGGATATTTAGAAAAAGGTGCATGACCATGAGCAAGCTCTAAGGCTGTTATTCCAAAAGACCAAATGTCTGCCCTGTTTACAACAATAATAGAAAGAGGCAAGTTTTGAGACCATTTCGGCTCTTCAAATAAACATACAACTTCAATTCCTCTACTTACTTAAAATCATAGCCATGTAGTTGTTGCATTACCTCAGGGGCCATCCTGTCAAATGGCGACATGAATAGAAACAGATGCATTTAGTTACCAAAACAACTCAATGTTGCATATGTAACTGTAATACATCATGCAAAAAAACAACAAATGAATTACTTTAGAAAACAGCAAAGACAGATATAAGAAAGGGACAAAGAAAGCACCAGCATGGAGTTCCTACAAAAGTATTCCGTGACCGTTGCCTATCACCAGTATCAAACATGCAAGCTGAAACTCCAAAATCTGCTACCTTTACAGCACCGTTGCCATCAAGTAAAATATTCCCTGCCTGAAAGTCAAAATTACACTAGAAAATATCATTACACAGTTCCAAAGCTAAGTCACATTAGTACGTGTGATTTGCCCAAGTACCTGTGGCAGTATGTGGGTACAGCAACATGGGTATTTGGGTACGGCTGTATTTTAAAACATAAAAGATTATATTTTCAAACTTAATTTTTCTCTTTAATTTTGATTTTTCCCTTCTTTTGTGTTCCCTTCCACCAAGGTTCTATATTTTCCTCTAATTTTTCTCCAATTTTGAGAATTTTTGTGGACTATTATATATAATATATATACATATACACTCTGCCTTACCCCCGTAACCAAATTTTCTAAAATTGTTGTAACCATACCCGCATCTCTATACCCATATCTGTAGCATACCCGTACCCATACCTATGCAATTTAGTTTCACATAAATTAAATTGACTTCAAGGGCATTTGTCCAGGACGTGAAACAGGTAACTGATGATATATGAGCATGAATACATGGATGCTTTCAGTTATCAATTGTTCCATCTACAGACGTTCACTACTTCTGATATAGTAGTCCTGAACCCACCTAGATATGGGACCTAACTGAATTCGTTATGGAAATTTTAGCTAAAGATAGAAACAAGTTCTCATGCATCGTGTTGTGGAAAGGATGCCCATCGAGGGAGTGATGATTCCTCCTGGATTTCTGAAAAAGATGGGCAAGAATAAAAAAAAATTGACCAGCACAGGAAGGCTCAGCGCAATATTAACCAGGCTATGCTTTTAAACCATGGCTGATGCCAGCCAATAGGCCAGTCTAACTTTCAAATCAAGTCCCAACAAGTGGCACCATTGTTATTGAAAGTTGAAACCCATGCACATATGCAGTGTAAAGTTTCAGACCTTTATTTATAGTTTTAAGGAGATATTCACTTCTTTAAACATATAAACATAGGACTAAGTAAAATGAAGAAGCACCATAATAAATATGGCACAGGGGAAGCTTTCTTCAAGCAGAAAGACTAAAAGTTTGGAGAGAGAGAGAAGAGCTTGTATTTATAATATTATATTAGGTAAAACCAATGTCACATACATCGTGTATGGGTATTATACGGCGAGGAATTTCTCGGGTATAATACGGCAAAGTTGTATATCTCGGCAATATTTCCGGAAAATCTCGGCAAATTGTTAAAAAATTTAAAACATTTAATAAATCCTAAAAATTATAAAAAAATCAAAAATAAAAAAAAAATATGAAAAAATGTGTATTATACACCTTTTTATTTTCTGGCTTTTTTAAAAAAGACCTGTTTTTTTCACGTTTTATATGACTGACTTATTTTGTGCGTATTATAAGCGTTTTTTTTTAATAAGACGCGTTTTCTGTGACAATGGTCCGTAAAACCATTGTCACAAATGTCGTTCTCAGGTTTTTAACAGCAAGGTTGTATTTTTTGAGAAAAGCTCATAAAACTTTTAAAAATAAAATAATTGGGTATAAATGAAATAAATGAGAAACTAATAGGAAAACATAAATAAAACTATATAACAATGATAAAAGGAATGTTTTAATGATAATAAAATTATGAAAATAATTTAGTTTAAGTTTATATTTGAATCTATGATAATATCAATGCTAAAAAATAGAAAATGAAAAAATCATGATAATAACCTGATAAATATTTTTTTCCCAATTTTTTCAAAATATCGTGATTCTTTCCCTTTGTTTCGTTTTTCTTATTTTTGGAATGAATATCACGATATTTTCGAAAATATCGTGATATCTGTGACACTGACTTTCAGAACCGTAAAACATATAACTGGAGGAGGCTTCTATAGAAAATATGAATTGTGACAATCACTGTTCAATGCATGAGTTAATCATTTAGGAGACCCGAGAGGTCTTCATGGTCTTAAAAAGAAATAAATAATCCACCTGCAGCAACTCAAAAGGGTGAGTTTGGACTCAGTATGGAGGTTGGTCCACGCGAGACT
The DNA here is from genome assembly GCA_011799765.1 of Nymphaea thermarum. Taxonomy (NCBI): domain Eukaryota; kingdom Viridiplantae; phylum Streptophyta; class Magnoliopsida; order Nymphaeales; family Nymphaeaceae; genus Nymphaea; species Nymphaea thermarum. The sequence goes on from JAANDH010000440.1 coordinate 82,431, forward strand.
GAACTGGCTGCTTGCCAGGATGTCTCAGGCTAATTTCAAACGAGCATAGTTTTACTTTTCCTGCCTTAGCTTAGCCTTGATTGGGATGGGAAACTGGTAAGTGATAAATCATTGAGTACCAACCTGTCATCCACCCTATCTGAGCTTCAGATGTGTGAAATAAATTGGACCAAGCAACAGTCAATAGCATCTTCACATTGAAGTAAATTCAAGGCCTCAAATCAAAACACTTATCAAAGAGCTTATTAAATGCTAACCATGAATACTCAAAGACCAAATTAAGAAATCATGTTTAGTAAGGAAATGAGAAGACCTTTTACTCATTTTGTATGGAGATAACAGATATATTGGTTTTTGCTTATTTTATTTCTATCCTTATATGCATGGCAATTTTTGTAATTCAGTTACAGGTTATATACTACAGCAACTTAAAATTTAGGCTTTTCACATGGATAAAACATTATGGACTTAATCAGTTAATCCTCCACTAAAGAACTGCTAGAGAACATGACTGGTCCATCCCAGTTCTCATTCATGTGTTGCAAGTTGCAACATGTATTACCCTTTGTCTATAGACATAGTTAGTGTGTTACATCTGTCTGTCATTCTGACAGAAGATTCTGAGTTCTAAAAGTTAATTCCTGCTAGTAAAATGGCAGATAAATCATTTGGTAACAAAATTGTATCACAAGCGTTATGATTAGAAAAGCACACACTTCATGCTAGATGGAACAAAATAGACACCCCAAATCGAAACTATTACCTTAACGTCCCGATGAATGTGCCCATGACTATGAAGATAAACGAGAGCTTGAAGTACTTCACGTAATAATGTTGCAATAACAGGTTCTTCAAACCCTTCTGCAAAAGCAGATTTCATTATATGAAGACAAGAGCCTCCAGCCATATAAGGCATTACAACCCAAAGGCTATGGTCATTCGTGAAAGAGCAATGTGCTTTTAGGAGATTAGGATGATCTATCAAACTCATAGTCTGCACTTCACGTCGAATTCCATCCTGTACAATAGATGGTGTTAGCCTAAACAATAGATCTTAGCACCTAAGACGCTTTCTGCAGTAAATATTTTGGCCAAATGGGACAAGTGAAGAATGCAACAGAAGAGATCAACCAATGTGTGTGTGTGTGTGTGTGTGTGTAACAAGACATTGACTAATGCCTATATCAAAGTACTGAACTAAGTCCTCACTGGTTCTTCTTCATGAAACAGATGAACTGCTCCTGGTATAGATTCATTGGTATTTTTTGTCCCAGTGAAGAAGTTAAGCTGGTGCTGGCTGAACGAGCATGCATCAGGGTGATAAGCTGATCCAACTAGCCAGTCGCCCTCCTATAGAGGCATACTGTGACAGACATATCAACCCTCCTCTATCCATGATAAACAAGATAGTCTATGCAAAGTTGCCATGAATGCAAGTGAGTCATAGGGGTTGGACAAGAGCCTTCTCCTTCTCATTCATCACCTGGGAGTTTTAGGGGTCAATGCTTGTCTATGCCCCTCACATCTGAGTATAAAGCCCATAAAACTAGCATTGCTTTCCCTTGTTCCATAGTTATATTCATCAATTACCAGCTACTCATGCAAGGCAACACTAAATCCTCCTTGGGGCTAACCACTTTCTAGCCACACAAAAGTGAACTTCTTCATGCCATTTTTTTTTTTTTTTACATATTTCCTTCTATTATTACTCCAATGCACTATGTGATCAGTAGAACGAGTCAGTGCCATTGATAGGGTAATAGTATTCAATAAAAAAAGCACTCTAGAAAAGGAATTTTTTTCTGCTCTTCTTTTAGCATGTTTGTTCCCATTTTGCCTAGTTCAGTGAAATTGTTAGACTTAAAGATGAGCTCAAGGATCAAGATATGTGTAGAAATGACCAAGATTGACCATATGCCATTTCCTAAAAGAACATAACTAGATCCAGTTGGTAGAAATGAATTTACAGTTTCAGCATTGAAGTTTGACATCAAGCAGATGTATGTCATCTCCATTCATGAAGCAGAGGCAATATACTCGATTAAAAAAAAATCATAAGTAGACTGACACGAGCCATCAATAGTCAGCAACCACCAACTCACATTCATATAATGTTTTTAGGAGCAGAACAAAATTCAACCATTTTCGAAACTATTAGAGCTATTAAACAGAACAAAATATGACATTCTTGGTCATGGTTATTTATACTGTTTTTTGTTTTTTGTTATTAATATCACATAAACAAGAATGAGAAGCATCAGCAATAAGTCAAATTATGAGGAAAAAGTAGGAGCGTTATCTCCCACCATAATTGAAGACCAAGAATGAGAAGTATAAGCCATGAAGTAACACATTAGTGATGAGAAATTCAAGATGATAAAAAACATATTAATGATGCATCTCTCTGAAATTCACACCTACAAGCTGAAACAAAGTGATTTCGGGAGCAAGACTAACTCCAGCAAGAATTTTCGATCAGCCTAGCTACAGCATAATATATGTATTTATGCATCGCCAAAAGACATAGACCTTTCATCAAAGAAAAGGCCCTCTTACTCAGGTTGCTGTACGATGATCTACCAACAACTGAAATTTTTTATGGCCCAAGATTTATTTACAATCCAACTAGAAAGAAATATAGTAAGCATATACAGTAGCCAAGAACTAAAAGTTACTTCCTTCAAAAAGTATTGACCTTTGTTATTACAAACAGGCATTGAGGTGCGAAACTCACAATATTTAAATTACTTGAAATGCAATTATCATAACATTATTTAATTGAAAAGACATACCAGATCATTATTGCACTTCTCCAGGTCCAAAACCTTGATAGCAACTATTTCATTAAGTGGAACACAAAGAGCCCTGTATACTGTCGCACTGACACCTTCACCAACTTCTTCATATAGTTTGTAATCTTTTGAACTGACTGGAAATTTCTTCTCAGGTGCATGTTCCATGGTTGTTGCTTGTCACACGTCATCAATGCACTCAACACTCCAGTATGGGATGGAAAACATTAGAACGTTCACCTTTATGGATGTCGGATGATATAAGCCAAGTAATAGACAGGCTCTTCCAGAAAGACCAAGGATGCTCCCCAGAATAACATTTGTGTGAAGTGAAGTTGCTGAAACTAAATAAGTTATTGTCTTATCATACTTGGGGCGGGTGGCTGTACTACAAAACCCCAAAGTTTCAGACTCCTAGGTAGGAAGATCAAATAAAGGTTCTGATTTACACTTGATGATTGAATTTTTTCGCAGGAAAAAGGAGCCAGATGAACAACACGCTCAATTCTAAGTGATGTTGATGCTGACCAAAACGCTCTTTTGGTATTACCCCAGAGAACAAAACAGTCGGCAGAAAATGACTACAGAGGGTACAAGTTCAACAAGCACAATATCTGGATAAAAAAATAGCATGATAAGTCAACATTGTGCCAAACAGCATTTGTAATTAGACTAAGAATCACCAAGGATATCAAATGTCAAACAATGTATGCAAATGCTAGAGAAAGAGAGAGAGAGAGAGATACATGGATCAGATAGTAAGACCCACAACACTATTAAATCTGAAACACAAATATTTAATAAACTGTCTAAACCTAGAATGCTAAAATATCAAGAGAAAAGCCATGACATTATTCAAGAGTTCATTTGCTCAATACGCTTGCAAGTAAGAATCCATCGAAATATTTCATCGAAGTCAGGCAAGGAACACTGAAAACTTTATAAAAACAAAAGATGAATTTCTTTGTCCAGCAAAGGTGAAATGATGTTAGCAGTAGCAATGGATCCTTTTTTTTTTTTTTTTACGTTTGTTGCACTCACATAACGAGTGCAGAATTTGTTCCCAGTTACAACTCACTCTATCCTATTCCTGGTGTCAGTTCAAGTAGAAATCACTAAACAGAAAACATACTTGAGAACCATTACGTAGAAGGCATCTAGAACGAACATGAGCATTAAATGGAAAGCAACAAAGAGCACAATGACAAGTAGATCAAGAATCACAGAAACAGGTTATAATCATAGCAACAAAATGGTGACATTTGGATTTAATGAACACACACACACACACTCTCTCTCTCTCTCTCTGTTGTGAAAGGACATTTTAAAACTCTTCCTGAAACTGTTTATGATAGAACGGAAGAAGTACAATAAGGCCATGTGGTACACGCTGCAAGGTTGGGCATGAGCATCAAGAAGCAAATGATGCACCGGATTCATCATGTGACTTCACGGTTGAGAGAAACATGACGAAATGTCAACATGTTAAGATATCATTCGCACAATATAAGTTGGTTTCCTTGAATAGTAAGAAAAAAAAAACTGCCAATTGTACTCAACTTTGAATTTCATATCTTGAATCTAAGAGGATAACAAAAGACGATACAAAGATTAGAAGGACAATTTCTAAAAATAGCATCCATGGTTCCTGACCATGCCTTAACGCAGCTGGAAATCAGTCTCCAGCTGAATAATATCAAAGGCAAGACTTTATCGGTTCCTAAATTTAAGACTGACCCAAAAATGGGACTTCCACGAGTAGAAAGTAATAAGGTATCTGCATTACTGCAACAAAATATTAATCAGCACATCAATGTCAAAGAAGGAGAAAATTAATCAATGAACATAACTCCAATTTTTTTTGCATACGAGTAAAGGAAACTGCTTCAGGGGGGAAAAACGTTATTCTGAAGACAACCTAGAAGTTTTTTTCATATTACAGAACATTGTGAAACTATTCCTCTTTGGTCAGCAACGAGGATCAGGCAGAACCAACCAGATTACATCAAGGAATAAACAGAAAAAATGTGCACAATTTTCACAGAAAGGCACCAAACTGAGTATTTGGAGTTCCATTTTCATTCGTCTTATCACTGCCACACATCGCAAGCAAAAAAAATTCAATTGTACAACCATAAAGATTCGCCTGAACCATCAGACATTTCGAGCTCTGTAAAATCATGTTTTAACTTTTAAGAGCATCTCAATGTTTCGGTTTTAGCCTTTTAGGAGAACAAAGTAACGGAAACACTGGGGAAATTGGAGGCAACTTTATATTCAAAGGTAAAATCAAAGATACTAAGAAAATCCAGACCGATGGCTGGTAGGGAAAAAGAATAGACCCCGTGCTTTTTTTCCAGTCTATACACATAACCCCTAGTACCATGGAACTTCCAACATCAAAATTTTCCTATGCCCAGAGCTCCCCAAGACCACCCAACCTTCAAACCTGAACCAGAAAGCACTACATTTTTAAACTAAAAAAGAGACAAAAACACATAAAGAACAACAAAAAACCAAACGAACACTCAAATTTGCTCACATCACAGAAACTCCGACCCCCGATCGCCCGAGAACATCAAAAAACCGTTCGACTGGCTAAGCCGCATCAAACACCAACAAAATTGAACGAGCTGACCACATATTAGCTCGAAGGGGTATCTAACTAGATAGCTTCCTTACCCGAGACAAGGAAAAGGAACAAAGCTATCAACCAGTAGCCTCTGGAAGCGAACACTCAAACAACTCCAGCAACTCTTAGAAGAAACCCTGATCTCCAGACCGATCTTCCGCAGATGATTCTGATTCAAAAGAATCGGAGAGCACTAATTAACTCACTGCATCTCCTGCTGATCGGAGAGAGGAAGAGAGAGATAGAGGAATGCAAAGAGAGAGATAGGGACGATCCTCAGAAGATATAGGGATCCGGAGGAGCAGAGATGGAGAGCGGAAGAGAGAACGAGCGAGAGGGAGGAAGAGAAGCGACGACGTGGGGCCCGCAGTCTTTTTGTCTTCGCCAGTGGTTTTGTGGGTCCCGCCCGTGGGCAGTCAGATAAATTGAAGCTGATTTGTAGAAGAGAAGAGAGAAGGAAAATCGGATTCACTTAACTTCGATAATAGCATTATTAATTATTAATTATTAATATGATCAACACTATTCTTCAATATAACCACTGATAGCATTTTTAACTTCGATAATAACATTATTAATTATTAATTATTAATATGATCAACACTATTCTTCAATATAACCTATGATAGCATTTTTCAAGAATCCAAATGAAGACATGACTACAACAAGCCACCCAACCCAACCCAACCCAGGCCTTTATAATTGTGTCCGCAACCGTCCTAAGTGTGGTCCACTTTTACCCACGAAAATGGTGTTTGTGACCATACATTGAGCACGAGTTTGAGTCAATCCCGAGTTTAGTCTGCAGCTCGAGAATAGCTCGACGAAAGCAACTTGAGCTCGACTCGGCAGTTACACGTTGAGCTCAAGCTATACTCGAAGCTCAACAAACTCGTTTGAATATAATTGATATTCATTATTACATGTTGAGTTCGACTCGATTAAGGCTCGAGCTCGACTCGACAGTTACGTATTGAGCTCGAACTCAACTTGATTATTTGAACAAGTTGACTCATGAACTCAAGCTCCACTCGTTAAGTAAATGGCTTGGCTCGAACTCATTCACAAGATGTAGAGCTCGCATTATTCACCCCTAGATACACGCACCATGCCTTCAAGCCGGGGTTGAAGATTTAAGGGTGTAAAACAATTGTTGAGTTTGTATTTGATAGGCAGCTTTTTGTTGGTTTAAATTTCATTTGTATTTATAAACTAATTATTATGTCTAGATACTAGATAGTTGAGGGCTATGCTACCAAGGTGCCGCAGGAAGGAACACACACCCCGTAGACACGATGCCGATGCGGGTGCGACCCAAATTTGCACCTAATCTGCACCATGTTAGTTTGAGTTTATTTTTTGGTTTTTAATTAAATTTGATATTATTAATATATTATAATAACAAATTAATAATAATAATAAATATTCTTATCGCAACGCTACACCTAAATTTTTTTGAGATATATCACACCGGCACTTGCATCCGCACCCACCCGGTATCTTGGTGGTATAGGTTGAAAGTTTTATGACTAAAAAAAGTGGTCAAAGTAGGTAGTTTTCTCTACAGTAAAATCTAGAAGAAAGGTCAGAATTCAATCCTGAATTGGACTTAAAAAAAAAAAAAAAAAAAAAGTAAATTCTCATTAATCTGTCACTTTCTTTCATTAGCTTCTGGAAGGGATTGGCCAAAGAGGGTGCCGGAAGTCAATTTTAGGCTAAATTTTCGGTACCCACGCCCAAATTTGGACCCGCTCCAAGTGAAAGTTGGACATGTTGGTGCTCTTGGACGCAAGTCACGCAACACAGTTGTGTGTTCTTGGATCTTTTCTTTTGTCCATGATTGTAGGGTCCAGCAACGAGAGAACTGGAACTTCCAAGTTCCAAGGCGTAGTAAATGTCCCCGTGAGAACAAGGTAAATCCACTTTTGGATCCGAGGCCGTTGTCCGATCGGATCCGATTGGTCCAAAAAAAAAAAAAATTACTTGGTCTTAGAAAGCCTTTGCAAACCAGCCAAACAAATAAAAAAAAGTTTTTCTTTTGACAAAAAAAAAAAAAGAATTAGGGTTTTCCATGAGCATTTCATTCTCTCACTCAACTAATAGCAAAAGCTCTCACCTTTCCTCTTATTTCGCTATAATACCAAGCTGCTTTTAATGCTTCGGGGTAGTGCATATGTTACGCTTCAATATGCATATTTAGACAGTTGAATTGTATTTGACTTGAACATGGTAGGCGAAGCCACGGGGTTGCCAGCAGGAGGCTTGGCCACCCCTTTCAAAAAGAAATAATAATAAATTACATTTTCATTTATCCTACAAATTTTTTTTGAAAGATTATGTTATGAACCCTGTTAAAATTCTAAAACTATAAGTCGGCCCCCTCATGAAAAATTCCTAGCTCCCGTCCTGGACAAAGGCAGAAATTAAATTTTTAGCTGCGGACTACTCATTCAAAAAATCTCAAGCCCTTCAAATACAAGATTAAATGATTGAAAAGCACAAACAATATAAACCAGGAGCACCAATACTTAAATAAACAAACAATATACTAGCTCAAAACATCTCAAACCCATAAAATACATGATGAAATGATTGAAGCCCACAAAAAAAATAAATAAGGAGCACCAATGTATAGATAGTTAAATAATAAAGACAACCAACATGCAAATATTGCATAACCATGAAGGCGGCTGCCTACACAAGCCAACATGTGGCTCCACCACTGCCGACAAAACATGGATATCTGATATGTGATCTTTTTTATATACATAAAAGTTCATTATTCATGAACTTGAGTTTATTATGCCTAGTAAAATGCACAAAAAATTTGATCAAGCCTCACATCAATGTTCATTTCAGCGTCTCAAAAGCCATATAATAAGAATATAACCAACAGTCTAAATACAATGGTAAGGTGCTAGTAGAATTAGATCGCTAAATAAATAAGAAAACGAATATTCCATGTTAACAGAAGAAGAGTATACTTAAAAGTTAAAACCACAATGGAACAATTTAGGTACATATAAAATAGTCATAAAATCTCATTCTCCCAAGTAGATTTAACCTAACTTGAATTAGAAATGGAGAAATAATACTTATGGTTAAGTTGATAATTAAAATCAAACTTGCGTCATTTGGATCCAAATTTGATGCAGCTTCCCCACTCGAGTCTTGTTTGTATCTCAAATAGGCTAGTTGGGAGACTTTTCTTATGTAGATCCTTGATCGGTATCCAGATCCAAAGCACTTAGAATCAAACGTGTCCAAGTGAAAGCACATTAAGACAAGAAAGGAGTGAGTCATGGTGCCCGAATGTCCGGGTCCAACATAAAGACCCAGTATGGAGTGGATCCACGTCAGTGTGGCCCATGGACAGCTCTCCTTGCCGCAGCCATTCTTGATTTGAAAGTCTCTCTCTCTCTCTCTCTCTCTCTCTCTCTCTCTCTCTTGCTCAGTTGCTCCAGTCAATTACATCTCATTTAGTTGATTTCTTCAACTTTTTTACATTTAATTTTATAAATGTTAAAATAGCTATTGACTTTTAATGATATTGTATCTCTCTCTATTCAACTCGAATACAAAGTATCTTTTGAAAAAAACAATAAAATTTTGAAGTCAAGGATAACAATTAGGAAGTCAAGATCTAATTTTCATGCGCATTTAATAGTTGACATAATTTTCATGATTTATTTAGCCTTTTCTTTATCATTCTTGTTTTCCTCTCTCTCTCTCTCTCTCTCTCTCTCTCTCTCTCTCTATATATATATATATATATATATATATATATATATATATATATATATATATATATTGCAACCCATTAGATTATCCTAATAGTATTGGAAAGCAGTGAATTAGAGTTGAGGGTTGCCCTTTGGCTAATGTGGATGGGTACCAGGCATGGTTTCGGTGTTTCAGGTGACATCCTTATTATGGGTCAATTTGCATATCAGTGTTTCTCTTTTTACGGCACATAAAGTTAATGTCATGAGAATTTGAGATAGAGACACGCCACCATGAGAATTTGAGACAGAGACTCATCACCTATCAGCCCCACCCTCGTCTTATCCATGGTGTCAACCCTCTGAGAGATGCCAAACTAGTTTAGTGAATAACAGCTTTTATTGTGAGCCAATTTTTTGTTGGCAAGCTACAAGAAAATGTCGGCAGAACAATGCATTAAACCTTGATTGCTGAAAACAGCAGTCGTTTCGAAAGTTAAAAGATGGACGTAAGAGTCTGTCTAAATTCTTTTAACATGCCAAATTAGGCGAAAACAAAAAGTAGCTTGAAACTGCAAATGATAGTGAGGTTCCAAAGCTCTCCAAGTTTTACTAAAATGTTGAAATAAAAGATCAACTCCTTACCATTAGGGGGTGACCAACAAGATCTTGTGCTAAAGACGTGGAGGTTCGAGTCCTGTTCAAGGCACAATATTGAGAATGCCTCGAGATCGACTCATTAAAGCTCGGCTCGTGAACAAGTTTGAGCAGAGTTATGCTTAATGAGTCGAACTCGAGTTTATGAATCCACTCGTTCAGATAATCGAGTTTGTCGAACTTCAATCAAGTCGATATATTCAAACGAGTTTACAAATTTGTCAAGCCTTAATTGAGTCGAGCTCGAGCTCAAAATGTAATGATGAATATCAATTCTATTCAAACGAGTTTGTTGAGCCTTGATCGAGTCATGCTCAACACGTAACTGCCGAGTCGTGCTTCCGTCGAGCTATTCTCGAGCTGACTGACTCGGGCTCGACTCGGCTCGTGTTGATACCTACTTACCATGTTTGACCCCACACGAGACTCTGTTTGTTTTTGTTTTTTTTTTTTTTTTAATTTGAAATTTCACAATCCATTTTGTGTATTTATAGTGAGGGCTGAGAGGGGAGCTTCCCTTTTCAAATAGGGCATTTTTGTTATTTTAAACTCCGAACACAAGCTCCCGCGATAGAGGCCTGAACATAGAAACTTCTCATTTAGAAGAAGCCCCAATGACTGTCATATCATATTTCGATGCATATCAAGTGATACACAATGGTGGAACCTCCATCAACGGAAAAATAAACAAAATTTTTAAGGCAGTGTGTACAATTGCCCACACAAGCACACATGTGACTCCGCCGCCCTGCACCATATCAATGAGCAAACAATGCATCACAACCTTATTATTGCCAATCCTAAATGTTTTATATAACAAATTTCAGTCCACCGAGTCCAGCTTTAGTTAATAAGAGTACGAGCCAGGATATAATTAGTATGATATGTATAAGAGCTAAATCCTTTGGTCATTTTGATTAGATGCATTGTATCAGGTGGATGTGATTAAATACATCGCGATGCATCAGGTAGTGTGCTGTGAACGATTGGAGGATTATTTTTCATGGATTATTTTTAATGCGACTTACATGTCCCCTCTTTCAAATCTCCTGCCAAGTTGTGTAACTCAAAAACTGATGAAAGACTTTCTTTATGTCAGCTCCAACCAGGGGATGACAAGAACATTCTATTTTGGTTGGACCAAAAATGGGACAACAGCAGTGTTTGATGGTTGTACTGGTCTTCCTTTTGCTTTTTGAAGAAACTTCCACCTTGATAATATACATGGCCACATCAAAATTGGGTGTTGTTGATTATTAAACAAATTGGTCCAGCAAAGCATTAAGATGTCATAATTTTCTAGTCTGCATTGTCACATTTTATTGTTAACTTACTCTTTTGTTGAGAAATTTCATCAAACATGCGTAAAGCTTCAATTATTGGTGGCAAAATTTTATCCTAAGGTGATTTTTTTTTTTTTGTTAATGAAAAATTCTCCATTCCATTATCTACTTAATTAAGCAATTTATTTATTTTACTTGTTTTCTCCTCTTTTTTAACTTTTCGAGTGAGTAGGACAGGACAGAGAGTCAAAGCTCTCACTCAACCCTTCGTCTTTTTCAGCTTGTTTTTGGTGTCTCGAAGTGTCCCCTGCTTGCCTTTCTTAAGTTGCATCCAAACTACCTAAAGCGATTTAACCAATGTTGATCGACTAAAATCAGCCTAAGTTGACGAAGATATTATCCAAATACATGAACCAATTCAGTTACTAATATTTGATATTTAAGTGCATCATAGCCATTTTATACTTTGTATGTTGTTCGCCAAAAATCAATGTCAATACGAGCTTCGATCTCTCTTGGCGGTTCACACTGATTATTTAATTGAAGCCCTAGGGTTTTGCCTCTTATCTTTTTCTTCAAAGAAAGCAAAAAGGAATTCCACTCGGATTTGATTCTTTGGCCCTGCTTTATAAAAACACAAACCAAGTTCAACTCGTGTTCTTGTTTTTCTTTTGGGGCCCATTTTGTTGTTCTTCCATTCTGCTTTTTAAATCCAAAAGTTTTCAAATTATCTAAACAATTGGCATATATATATATTTTTCTAACAGTTTTTTTCAACCTCAATTTCTAGACAAACTTTTTTGAAGTTAATAAACTTTATTTTGGAGCTTCGCACTGTCGAGGAGGTGTCACATGCACAAATTTTCATGCGTCAATATGGTTAATGTCTAAAATACTTTTGGTTCACATGAATAAAGAAACCTTTTGTGAAGATAAAATTGAAAATGAAAAAAAAAGGTAAAAAAATTATGGAGGACATTTCTTTTTAATAAATTATGAGATCAATTCACAGTTTTAACAAATTGTAAATTTCAAGATGAACCCCTTGACATGCATCTCAAATCCAAGAATGAGTTAAGTGTGCCGCTCGGTGCACACAACGCATGTATGCATTCATCCTATTACGCCAGATTCGCCGGCTAATGCCTCTTAATCAAAATTTTTTGACTCTGCCATGGGATCGAGCGTACTCCCCACCTTGAATTTCTGGTTTCCTCAACTTCCAAACTTGAAAACTGTAGATTAAGATCTTCATTACCATCAAATTCTTCGATCTTTTGTGAAACGGGGAAGAGTTTAATTTGAGATCCATGAATTAAAGATGCTAAGATGAGATTCTTGTTAAAATTGAGATCTAAATTTCAAAATTTTAGATCTCCCTGAATATCAGATCAGTGGTAATCAAAGGCTTCTTCTTCTTGATTGAGTATATCTGCAGAAGTCTCTATGCCAAGAGATGTATCTTGAGTATAACATCAAACATCTTTTAGGTCCTTAGTTCGATCCCCCAAGAAAGCAGTTAATGCTCCTGCTAGCCTCCATTGCCATTATTCGGTCAACGCCGCCTGCAAATTCTGACTTCCAAGAAGGGCTCCGGCGCGCGACTTTGACCAGATGTGGGCGGTCCCATGTCAATATGTCCTCGGCCTTGTCCAGCTTCTTCTTTGTCCGTTATCATCGGCCTTTTCTCTTCTCATTCTTTGTTTTTGTGTGGTGCGGTCAAACTTGTCCGTTTCTATTAAAAACTTTATAGTACACAGATTTTACTAATGAAAAAATCACGTTCATTTAAAAATATCGTCGCAGTTAAAAAGCTTACTAGAGATTAGGGAAGTATTAACAACTCGCAATTGGGAAAATATTGTGAGGGTTGCATGAGGTATAATTTTGTTTTTAAATCCAACATAATTTTATATACTTTTACAGTGCATTTTATTAGATTCGGATCTTCGATCTAAGAGATCCAATCTTCTAACAGATAGTGAATCTAAGATTCATAAATTCTACTTTTTTTTTTCTTTTTGTCAAATTCATCCTTTTACATATAAGTAATTGATGAACCCATTTAATACAGCAAATCGATAAAAAAGAGCCCCAAAAAAGAAAGAAATCAATGAATTAAATATTATGATAAACATTTATTTTTTTATTGACACAAGCCCTTCTGAGTAGATTCTTGGCTATATTAAGTTGTTAACCATATGGCAAAACTAACAAGCAGATTGATTTTTTCTTTACAATTTTTGCAAGATAAATATATCAAAGTGTTTGGCTTCAAGGGGTGTAGTGTAGCTGGTTGGCAGGCCAGTGAGAACGCAATCGTTAGTTTGATTCTCATGAGCACTATTCAGTTGAGATTTTGTGCAAATGACCACACTTTAGTTGATAGGTGTACTATGAATTCATACATGCACCAAAGCAGTGCTGAACTTCAAAAGCAGGGGGAAGGGGAGAGGATTTTGGCCGTTCTTCGAGCCGCTCTTACTCATCCAAATTTGTCTAGTGCTTATACATCAACAATAAATTTGTCAATCCATGGTTGCATTTGATAGTCTCGGATCTTAGGTCCATGGCTGCATAAAAAAAGCGTATTTTAGACGATCCCCAGTTCAAACAAATTGAGGATCTCAATAGTATAGATTTTAAATCCATGGTATATGTTAAAAAACATGGATTTAAGGTCAGGTTTTCTTTTTTTTGGAGTTGGTGGACACGGGTCCGACCTTAAATCCATGGATCTCATATCACCATGGATCTGAGATCCATTGTTAAAAAACACAAGATCCAAGATTCTACAATTGAGATGATTTTATTTTGTACTTTTTAAGGGTTCCGGGTCTGACGGCAAAAGCTTAGCTCTTCAGGGAAGAACTAGAAATTTTATAAGGAAGAGGCTGAATTACAGTTTCATAATTTCAACAGGAATCAAACTATAATTTTTTAAGAATTTTATATTAGATAAATAAATTTTTAAAAAAATATATAGGAGAGGGGTGGTGGGGGCTCTATTTCCTCATTTGAAGGAGCAATTGTTCATAGTGATTATGGAGAAAGATTTCAATAGGAAGAATGAAAAAGAAAAAAAAAAAAGGATAAAATTGATGCTTTCAGTACATATCCACCATGAAATGTTGATAAAATAGTGATGGCCGCCCGAAACGTATATAAATCTATATAAGCCATCTAACTCAGTAACAATGCATATAAACCTATAAGCAAAATATTGGTCAAGTGCATGAGTGGAGGTCTTTGCTGCATCACTTCTTCAATCTAGAAAGTGTTTCTGATGAGTAGATGAAATGACCCTTTCATTTGCAGCTGGGAAGAAGCGAAGAACAACGCTATCTGCTTGAAGGTTGATTTATGAAAGGCTTGGTAATTATGACCAGGTCAGGAACCAGAGAAAATATGAGATGTGACATAGATTGAAGCGAGACATTTTTAAATTTTCATCCTGACACTATCTGGTGCGCCAGAAGATCATGTGGAAAGTTTTTTATGGGGAGAGTGCGATGGAGAGAAGCACTTCGCTGGATTCATTGAAGCAGACTCTGCTTGCCCAAGGAGAAAGGAAGCATCAGAACTCAGAAGAACTGAGAATTTCAATAAGGAAGGTTAGCTTGCAGGGCTGTCACTCAGGTTTCTAAAGGTAAGGATCAAATACCTTTTCAGGCAAAGCTTGTGGACAGTAATGGTTTTCTTCAATGCACTGCAATATTTTCGGGTTGGAGTAGAATGAAGAACTCCATTGCTTGGAAAGTGAAGGATGGCAATGCAAATTTCAAGCATAAAAAATTTGTAGTCTTGTGAAAGAAATCATGGGCTTCATCAGTATGCTTTTGATTGATTTTATATATGGTAATAATACTACAGGTTATGGAAACAGTCGATTTCTTTTGGACAGTAAACTTATGGCCATGTGGAAGATGCTCTCTGGCCTGCTGACCCTGTATATCATGTCTGAAGAACAGCTACTGACAGAAGGTCATTTAAAGCACCTTGGGTACAACGTCAGCTGTGGATTAAAGCGGAGGAAGAGGAGAACCAATTGCCTCTCTGCCTATACCGTGGGGTCACACGGCCGGGAAATTTGGTACGTGTCGCTTGCTCGTCTGCTTTGATGATAGCAAAGATCAGATGGTGAGCGAGTAAGAAATTCAAGGCAAAATTTACATCAGAAAGCTGGGAAGATGTTCAATCGTCAAATAGTCTGGTGCATTTGGAGACTATGGAATGAATTTAAACAGAAGAACAACTGTCTAATCATGAAAGGAAGCTAAAGAATCTGCCATGATCGTTTTATGAAGTTTAGATGAGAGGAGAGTGTAGCCAGCAAAGTTCAGGTGTCAACTGCTAGACTGCAATTGAAATTGTTTGGTGAGAATGGGAGACAATTTTGATGAAAAAGGGAGGAGGGAAACATATTAACGGCTTTCGTCGAGTAGTCGCCGGTGATTTTGTTGATGCCGGAAAATTTTCTGCTCGAGAAATGCCTGTGTGCAACCGAGCAAATGCATGGGAAAGTACTAACTTTTATATGTTTCTTTATCTATTTTAACATTCTTTGATCAGTAATATGTATCTTATAAATGTAAACGATGACATTCATATGTTTATTTGTTTAAAATTATATATATATATATATATATATATATATATATATATATATATATATATATATATATAATTTTAAACAAGTAAACATATGAATATCATATCCAAGTACTCTACACCGTACCCATATGGTGTCACCATCTTAATGATGTTGCACTGTGGACCTGTGGTGGTTGTCTTCATCAAGGATTTATGCTTTGTTTCGATCCATATGTGCTTTTTAAAGGTGAGGTTTTGGCTTTTACGAATTACAACCTAATCGGATTCAATGTAATTGAAGTCAGACTTGAACCTCGTTACTGTAGGCCTTATTATCTAAAGCTGAGTTCAATTCAACTAACATAAGGTCTAACCAGGTGAAATGCTTATCCAGAACCTTAGTCAGATATCAGACTCGGATGCAATTATGAATGAAACTTCACACCCAATTCGATTAGTAACTAAACCGATCGAATTTCAATTTCTTTACTGAAACTAACTGAATAAGTTATGAATCGAGTTCATAATCATATATATATAATCATACCACATTCATACTCTCCTAGCAACCCTTTTTTGCATACATTCAAAAGCCGAGGGATGCCAGCATATCATATTCGAATAAGTTATACTCTTAACCACTTTTTTTTTCCGGATATTTACATCTTCGGATTCGAATTTGAATAAAGAAAAGTCATATGAAATCTGATTTCACAATTCAAATCTTATCTGAATCGGACTTTTACATTTAGATCTGAATTCAAATCCAAATTTTGAGCTGAATATAGCTGATTTTCAAAATGTAAGAACATTGGATATAAGATACTTGTTTAAAGCTAAATCCCAACCGAATCCAATCGGATGTCATTTGTTAAATCTAAGTCTGATCTGATTTTTGAATCAGATATTGAATTTTTTCAATATCTGATTTTTTTTCAAAATGATTTGGTTGAATATCTGATTCAAATTCAATATATTAACATCCTAGCAGTAGCAGTGTAGTACTACCCTGATAGCTCCTACCAAGGACTACTTGCTTTCTTCAATGGCACAGATGTGCTAACCTAGCGGCTCATTTTGCATGTAAATGAAAAGATAACGCTTTCCTCCGAGCATGATACCTTTAAGAAGAATTTTGCTGCAAAAGGAAAAAAATATTTACATTATTTTTCTTGGACAACTTTGATTGGGTGGCAAGGCTTCATGTTGCATGAAAATGACAAAGATAACGCTTTCATCCTAGCATTATACCTTTAGGCTATGTTTAATTGTAGGAAAGAATTTAACGTGGTAAATTTATCATGGAAAAGAATTCTGGAAAAAAAAAAATTTTACCATCTTTCGATTTGAAGCCTTGTTTGATTGTAGGAACGTTTTTTGTTGGTAAAATTAACTATATTTGCTGCAAAAGCTAAAAAATATCATTGTTTTTCTTGAGGAACTTTGAAAAAGCTTAAACCATGAGGATTTGAGTGGCAAGGCTTCGATTGTCATGAAGCAAATGGAAATGAAACTTCCATGCATAAGTTGTGTTTCAGTGAAGTGCCTCGGTCAAATCAAACGAAGTGTAGATGCCCCAGGGGCGTTTGTTTCCCGTGGATGATGTGAGATCCCCTTTGGTCTCAAATCCACTTTTTATAGGACCCAAACAATAGATATCTAAGGTTGCTTTTGGTAGCCTCATGTCTTAGATCCGAAGCTGCATGCTGCATAAAATAGCATGTTTTGAGAGATTCGCATTTCGAACAAAAAAAGTCTTCAGTAACATGGATTTTAAATCTATAGTATATGTTAAAAACTGGTTTCTGATCTTAATTCTATGGATTTGAAATCCTAAGGATTTCAGATCACCATGGACCTCAAATATGCAATCAAACAAACATAACTTTAAATGTGTGAAAATGTGGTTCTTAAATCCATGTCTCTCCCTAAAAATATTTGATTTGAGGTCTGATGTTAAACTCATGGATATGATCATAAAGATCTCAGATTACCAAAGATTTGAGGTCCTCAGTTTAACAAACACAGGCTTAAGATCACGGCTAATTTTAGCCCGTGAACAGAATAGAGATGTAAATTTACACCGCCTTTGACGGGGGAATCCCTTCCTTCACCATGAAACCTAATTTCTTGTGCGGTTGCGTCGTCTACTTGAGGGACGTCAGCCATTCAAGTTGTTTTCCCCATCCCCAAGTCACGACAGCAAGACTGGCCGCCTCCGCTGGCCTTCGAACAAGCGTGCGACAGCGAGATGCATGACAGATTCAAGTATCACGTCCCACACAGTGTTCAGCTCTGGAAGACGGGCGCTGCACAATCGGACAAGGCCTCAACGCGACTTCCTTTCCCAACGCTCCTTACTTTTCATCTCCAGAAATCCTGAGTACATTCCTTCCTTGCCAAGTTGGCTTTCGGATGTTTTGAGAGTCTTTGTCAGTGTTATTCACCAACTAACCAGCCTGAATTGGCTTTTTTTGTGAGTTTTGAAAGAATTCTATCGCTCGAGTGAGAGCCAAAACCCTCTTCCTTTCTCCCGAGGTCTGAATCTTAGGGATGTTTCATGCTGCACCTCAAGTAGTGCATGTTAAATCCCTGGTTTCATTGAAAATGCTGGAAGCCAATTCAATTGCCAATTCACCAATTGCAAAATGCAAATTTGGTTAACCCTGTGTCAACACGATTTCGTAAAGTTGAAGCCCAATCTTGGAGGTAAGGGTGAGCAATAAGGCCAGGTTTCCCACCGATAGTCAAGGACACAACTTGAAATGGGCCGAGCCCGGATTGTAAATTGAATCCATAAGTGCGAGACCATGCCTGGGACTCATGGATCTAATTAGGCTCAATAATATATGCATGTCAGCAATTTTTTTTCTATTTTCATTATATCTCTTTTATACAATCTGGCATATATATATTAGTTCTTTTTTTTTTTCTGTATGTACTGTTGTTCTTGATTCTTATAGACGCTATGCTTTATAGGCGCTATGCTTTATTTGATTTTCATGTTAATATCTTTGTTTTTCTTTGCACATAGGAGTGGTTTAAAACTGCATTAAGTAACTATATCATGAGGTCGAGCTACACCAATGAGATCTTCATCAATTAACTGATGCAAATGACTAGATGAAATTGTAAGAATGGTCACTCCAAAGAATAAAGACCATGAAACAAGAAAATCTGCAAACATATCACATAAGATGAACCGGTAAGAATATGGTCAATATCTTTTTTTTTTGCCCCAACATAAGATGATAGATGTTTGATTCCCATAAACGCTATGCTCTATTAATAAGTCTTGTTTGATTTACATCGAAGGATTCCCATTTGATTCTGTAAACACTATGCTTCAAGTAAATTTGGTTTGATTCCAATAAACGCTATGCCTTTAGTAAAAAAGAAAAAGATTTTGTTTGATTCCCATAGACTCTACGAAGAAGAAGCGGCATGACTGTTTCTCGGCTTTTCTTCCCCGTCTCTCTCCGCTTAACTCTATCTCGATCGACCATCACCAACTAACGGTTTGTTGAGGCGCTTTTTCTCACCCTTTCGATGGGCCGACAGAAGAGACGGAGCAGTCCTTTTCCTACTTTCCTATTGCCGAAATCTATCTATCGCTTTCTATCTAAAAACCTACAGCGGCCGCCTAAGGTTTCTCTCTTAAACCTTCGGCTGTCTCTCCCTTTCTTTTTCAGTGGGGTTTCCTTCTCTCCAATAACCCTCCGCAGTGCCCACTGCCCAGAGTTTCTCTCTTGAAACTGTTGGCAGTCAAGGACTATCAAACAAAACAGACTGCCTCCCTGAATCCAAGCAAACTTCTGGCGAGCTTCAAATCTGCCAGACGATGGCCACGGGCCCCCGCTTTTCCCTTCCAGAGCTGCCTCTGGAATGGTTACGGTGCACCTTCAACTAGGTTCCGCTTTGACCTCAACCTGAAGAATCTAACCGACCAATGGCTTAAGATAACTGATTCGGTAAAAGAAGACGCAATATTTGATGCTGCAAAAAATCTCAGGAAATGATTTGGACCAATAATTTTCAATAGACGAAGAAAAAGGCATCATATTTCGTTCCCGCAAATATGTACACAGCTCTTATCTTACTTGATTCATGTATCTCCTACACTATTTGACTGGTTCGCGTTCAGTGGCACTTCGAACTTCAGAAGCTCCTCAGCATCCTGATGATTGGGGATTTCAGCTTGTTACAGAGTTGCTGGTGCAGACGCTTGAGCTGTTTGAAGAACTCTTTTGGGCTTTCACCTTCTGAAGAGCAGCCAAAAGTAGGGATGTCAACACCTTCTTTTTTTTTTCTTTTTCTTATATGTGCATGTGTTTGCTTGCATGTGCGACTCCGTGTGTCTGTAAATCAGATTATCGCATATGTTGGCAAACAATCCAGCTGAAAACCCATTCGATTAATGAAGATGCAACCAAAGTTGTTGCCAACAAATTTACAATCCAAAAAATGTGAACAGATGCTTAGGCTGATCGTGTACGCGTTTGCATGCATATGTGCTTTTACATGCATGTGCCATGTGTGTGTGCATCTCTATGCATATGTGTGCCATTACCTGCATGTGTTCGTGCAGGTGCGTGCGTGCGCAAGTTGTGAGAGAGAGAGAGGGAGAGGGAGTGCTCCACTCAAATCAAACAAAATCTAAATGCCCCAACAACCAGAAAGATAATGACAGTCATGATACACGAGTATTTTAAAGAGTAAACTCACCTTAGATTGAGCAAATCTAATGGCTGCAACTATAGGTTTATCTCCTGCAACTTGTCTCAACTGCCTCACAAAATTGTCCCTCGTTATTTTCCCAGCCTATGCCCATGCAAAATCCAGAAAAACCTAATAAAGATAAAGTTTACACCAACTACAAAAAGAACCAATGCTAACAGCATTACTGCCTAATTACCCGATATTCACCATACAGCCTGCGGATTGTGCTAACGCTGGACGAAGGCAAAAGGCTGGCAAGTACTGTGATCAACTGAGAGAATGGCATCCAAGATGAAGTAGGTCCCTTGGAAGGCACCAGCATCTTATTGAAGGCCTCACGAGATTGAACTTGAGCTGGTTGCTGATTATCAAGAGAAACAAACACCAGAGCGCAACCGTCATGATTCACCCAAAGAAAGCATGACAAGTAGTAAAATGAAAAACCCATCTAATTAGAAGCCGGAGGATTATGAGGAACCCATAAAAAGAGGTCTTACCTTGAGAGCAGAAGCTTTCTGAATTCTGTCATGAAGGGGAGCAGTTGGGCGTCTTGATCTGCGTATGGAGCCCTTTTTCCAGTTGTATCCATCCCAGAATTCTGGAATTAATAAGAAATTTTCTTTCAAATTTTAAAATTATAAATTTGGATAGAAAACAACTACACTCAAGCAAATTATTTACCCTGCAAAGGTGGTGGCACTTTGAAGCTCACCACAAACTCTGGGAAAATGTGTGTGTTCATATGAGTGCCCCACATAACATATAATCCCGGTTTCTCCTTGTTGTCCACCCCAGAATCAAATTCCTCAGAGCTAGGATAAAATTGCTCTGACCCAGGCTTAACCTGTTCTGCATTTCCTAGGAGGACACGGCAGAGAATCATGTGCTTGATCCCATTTTGGTCCACATCCGAGCATACCGCACTGCAGTAAACATAATTTTTTGGTCTCATGAGTAACTATTTACATCATTTCTACATGTAAACAGCATATATTTGGGTGTAATGTTGTCCCTAAATTAAGCAAATCTAACTCTGGAGTGAAAAAATATGCAGCCCTTAACCATATCAAAACTTCATCTAAAACTAGGAAACCAAATCTTAATAAGAAAAAGGAACGCAGTTCTTTCTGTTTGTTATATACCTCCTGATTGCATGTTCAACGGGAGTGAGGTAGATCCCAGTTCCATATGACAGACCATATTTAATCGTCTCGAGATGGACAAAACCATAACGAGCAACTCCTGCAATCACCTCTTTAGAAGCACCATACCAAGCTCTTTTGATGTCATAATGGCCACCATGCTTCTTTGAGATGGCCTTACAATGCATATCAAAAATGTTCCACCGGTCCTTTGCTGAAAAGGTAGCATGAGAAATAGCACGTATTGAGGTGACCTGCGCATCTTTTGAATTTTTGTCCATGCCTGCAAGAAAGATACTCTTGACCGCCTTATACCTAATGTCGTCTTTCTCCAAATCGATCAAGTGATTCCCAGAAAGATCAGATCCCAAAGACACGCCTGCAGAACCAGCTTCAGTAGGTTCCATGGGTGAACACTTCAAGCTATTTTCCATAAATATAATGGAGATTTCTTTGTTTTCCTGGTGTTACCACCTCTCGCCCTCAGATCTGAAGGTACAAACAATCAAGAAGACTGAATCAAGACAAGGGAAGCGGCAATAATGGGATATCAAGAAATATAACTGAGAACATAACACCACTCAAAATCAATCAGGTGAAATTACATGTTTGGTTCTAATTGCTAGTAGGAATCCACCGCTAGTTAACAAAAATTGAATTGACAAGATTCAACTTTTCCATCCAAGTGCCAAAATCCTGGAAGAATGACCTAATTAACAAATGAATGATCATACGCAAACCATGAATCCACTAGCTATCATTCCCAAATCCTACAATGGCAATTGAAGAATCCAACAACTATCATTCATGTTGCTTTGTGATTTGTAAATCTCTTATAACAAACAACAAATTAATTAATAGAAGCATGAAAATGTGACTCTTTACCTTTAAAAGTGAGGTCACAAATCATCCATGAAACAACTGTGGTGGAGTTCAATAACACCAACATCCCCACCCACCACATTGCCCTGTCCAGTGCCTTCACGGCTTCACCCACTCTTTGTCTTTGCAGCAGGGGAGGAGGTTCGCTTGTTTGTTCAATTTCTGAATACTGAGACTCGAACCTCCAGTGGGGATGTAAGGTTCCATATTTGTCCATGGGAGCTCCATGCACCTTGCTAAGTATTCCTCGATTTAAGACCTCGAGGATGAAGTGAAGGAGGTCAAGAATTGGACCACCTTGGTGCCTCCCATGGTATAATCTGTTAAGGATCTGACTAACCCAGTCCATCGTCATTTCAAAACATAGGAAAAGAAGTGCTCTTTTCAAATTTTACAACCAATCAAGGCAGGGAAGACCTAGCAAATAAAAGGTTCCAAAATTTCTGAATTCATCAACCATTTCCTTACACCCAAAAGAAATTCTATAAAGGTTTCAAAATTCTGAATTATTCAATCACTTTAGGCCGTATAAAAAAAGTGCCCAGAACTCATTCAATCAATGTTGTCATAGAGATCCAATATGCATGTCAAACAGTAGATGAACGATAACCAC
The DNA here is from genome assembly GCA_011799765.1 of Nymphaea thermarum. Classification (NCBI taxonomy): domain Eukaryota; kingdom Viridiplantae; phylum Streptophyta; class Magnoliopsida; order Nymphaeales; family Nymphaeaceae; genus Nymphaea; species Nymphaea thermarum. The sequence continues at coordinate 105,466 of JAANDH010000440.1, forward strand.
TCACCAACAATACAAAGATCTCTCATTTTAATAAACAATTGAAAGACGCATTCAATAGCTAAGATTAGTACGCAGAAGGACCATAAAAATAATAAGATGAAAAAAAAATACGACAAATTTTCATCTTTTACAAAATCGTGATCCTTCCTCGTCCCTTTTGCATCAAATCTCACATCACACACGCACGGAGAGAGAGAGAGAGAGAGAGAGAGAGAGAACCTTCTGTAAATGCTTCCAGATGATCCCACGATGACACCAAACCAAGGTTGTGAAAAAGAAAAACCACCAACTGATCCTTCTGTATTCTTCTTCCTCTCTCTCTCCGCACTTCCCCCACCACCAAGAACGCTCTATAAGAGGTACACCTCCACCGGACGTTCCGGAGAATAGATAAGATCATCGCGTCCCTTCTGTTTTTTATTCTTTCCCATGATGATAGCCGTCTCCTTCTCCCGCACGTGGTCTTCTCCAATGGCCGTGCCTCCCCCATCTCCCCTTTCCCCCCCACAGTATATACGTAATACGAGAGCAGCGCCGCTGGTTTGCTGGTTTCCCCCTCTCTCTCCTCCTGCTGGCGCTTCCTGGTTTCCAACAAAACCGCCCCGCCCCCACAGTATGCACCTTCCTACCTTTCCCGCTTTCAGCCCCTGACTCCCGCAATCCCGCGTGCAAAAGAAATTCTGCCTCGCTCTTCTCTGCCCCCGCTTCCTACCTCTTATTACCGCGTGCCACTCCCTGGCCTTCCATAAATTACCATATTTGCAGGAAGGTCCAGCATTCTTTTAAAAGTTTGTATTTTAAAAGAAAATGTGACACGTTTGTTCAATTTCAATAATGTCTAAGGGTGGTTAGTGCAGGGCCATTGGGAAGCGGTTAATTTTTGTTTGGAACTCTTTAACTTCAATATTATGTTGTGACTACTAATAAAAATATATATAAGTTGAAGCGTAAGGTCCTATCTCAAAATACGTTAAAAAATTATTTCTTTAACAAATAGTTGCCTCTTTTTGTTAATTTTTTTCTTTTTTTTTAAATTTTTTTCTTTTTTTTTGGAAGGTGAGTGTTGCATTTTTACAGGTTTGCCTAGAGTTACCATGATCGAAAGAAAAAAAAAAAAAACATTGAAATGTGACAATGACCATTCAAACACAATTCTTGTATTGAAACATGACTTTAAAATTTAAACATAAGTTCTTCTAAACAATGGACCACCTACAACTCTTTAGTGTTTAAAAATAATCTAATTAACAAATATTGACATATTATTTTTAAAAAAACTTGACAAAAGTACCCTTTTCATTTTAAATTCAAATTATTTTAATTCATATGTTTTTGCAAATTTGAAAGACATCAAAATGCGTGAAAGCTTACAAAATTTAACTGTTTGTGTTTTTTATTTAATTTAAGCATTAAACGAAGAAAAACCTAGATTTAAGCATGTTTTTAATTTCACTAAGAATTAAAAATATTTTGACAAAATTTATGCATGCATGAGAGCCTGATTATTGTGGTTTAATTGGAGAGAGTGTGAAATACACTTCTCCTCTTATGACACTTGCATGTTATAACAAACAATCTGCCCCAAAGGCTCTTGCCCCAGCATGTTGACAGCCGCATTTTCAATCATCCCATTTTGTTTTGTCTTTTTTCTTATAAATTTTTTCTTTATTCTATTATATTGTTTATTAAATTTAATAAATGAAAAAAACAATTAAAAATCATTGAAAATTGTCCACCTAATTAAAACCGGGTGATTTTAAAAGAATAAAACACAAATACGACAGCAGATTCATCATAAGGACGAAATTTGGTATGAAGAAGAAAAAAGAAAAAACAATTTGATTTTGTTTGTCGTTTACCTTGTGCCAGATTCGGCCCGTAAGTGTCTGAACTTCAAGGATCCCCAACTTGAAAATCAGACCAGAAATTGGATCTACAAGATCTAAAAATAGGTTTATTTTAGTTCAGTTTTTCCATGTAGATTGGAATGGGGTGGTTCCTGGACCATTCACCCATCAAATCTTCAGGCAAATCTGTTGCTGAATTCAAAACCACTAATTGGATCTGGTTTTCCCTCATTGGTTAGCCGTACTAGTTGGATTCGGATTGCAAAAGAAGATCCACGATAATGCTCAAATCATTAGCAATCGATCTACCGTAATCGAACTCTGTCTTTTGTAGGTACATGGTCTGCATTCGGTGCTCCAAGGTACTCTTCTATTACGATGTAGGGTCTGCATTTAGTTTATAAGTTTTTGAAGATCCCTCACAATCTTCAATACTAGATTAAAATTTTGAGGTGTTACAATCCACCTCCTTAAGGCACACTCGTCAACGCATGTGGGACCCTACGTCCGAGTGTTGAACCAACTCTGATACCACTGAGAGACTCACTCCTGGGCTTAGGTCCCTAGTTCGGCGGATCCCAACTCGGCCCCTAACAATTTCGGTTCTTATATTTTAATTTGCACATCGATGAAACCAAGACAGGCTGACGGCCAGTTTTAATCGGCTCGCACTGCATGTATATCGGCACTTTAAATTTAAAAACAAGTTAAAAAACTGTCGCTATTGTATTCGAATAACGGTTTTTAGGCCTCCTATATGAGTTTTAGGAAAAGTTTATTATTTTAGAATGTTCTTAAACAATATAGCATAATATCGGTTCTTATAATGAAGATGTATATAGATAATAATTTATATATAAACAGTCGAGTGGCGCCTGGGCGAGGATAATAATGCGTGGAGAGTGGGCATCACTTGAAGCTCAAGAAAGGCTTTGAAACTCTGTGGGCCGTCAACTGGTTCCGGAGCATTTGTGACCAACGAGCACCACATAAGCTGTGTGGTCACAATTGCTCCCCTCCTAAAATGTCGACCGTTGACACGTCAATTCGGATTCCGCTTTTCTGTTCGATCAGGACTTCAAGAACCGAGTAATCTCAGACCCCCACGCTCCGCCTCCATTCACACACTAAATTTCTTGCCTTTTGTTTGGTGAAGATGGACAAACAGGGACAAACAACCCAGTTGAATGGTCATCAACGGTGTTAGGGGAAGGTGACGGCCTCCCCCTGTCATCGAACAGTCCCCACACCCTTTAAAACAAAGGTCATCAGATATATGCAAATTGAATGTACATAGGATGGAAAGTTCTAAGATCTTTGTGTTTAATCTTGTTGGCTTACCATAGTTTGTTGGTCTGATGTAATGCATTGGACAACCATGATTGAAGAGAGGTCTGAATGGTCGAAGGATTTTCTTCACCTATCATGATGAATCGGAGGCCTTATTGAAAGACTTGGGTAACTCTAGATAGCCAGGATCACCATTTCATAAGATCATAAGATCTGAATGCTAGATGATTAAAACTTAAAAACATTTTGCTAAAAGTACCACAAATGGTTAAACCATTGCTACACTATAAACCGTCTTGAATTGGTGTCTTGAATTGTTAAAAAAAACAAGGATATTAATGCATGATATCTGTAGAACGAGTGAACTTTAAGCTCCGCTGATGTGAGACCCTTTGTTTTGTTGACCTCTAATGACAAATCAAAACAGGAAAAAGAAAAGAATGATCATTCATTTATAAACCAAACAAGAACTGAATTATCCTCTACAAATTGCTTTCCCAAATTAAAGGGAAAAAAATGACAGAAGCAAATTACAATTACAAAATTACAACTGTGGAATAATTCTTTTTTCCTGACAAAAATATGATTTCAACGGATCAAGATGCTTGACCATCAAAACCAGTAAAATTCCACTCGACAAAAATGTACATTGTGGACATCCCAGATATTGATGGGAAGCAAGCTTACGTGCCGCTTCATGGATGTCAGATGGTCTGAGGAAAATCCTGGACTATCTTCGTGGGTTTATAGCAATGGTATCGGATTCACAACTGCTTGGGTATTCACTAGTTGATGCGGATGTTACCTCATCTATCCGCCATGGCTTTGCAGGTGCTGGAGAGACCTCCTTTGTCAGATACTCACCACTGAATACTATCGAAGAAGCCTGGTCGTACTCGCTCATGCTGAAGTCGGCACTATTTTCACCACTGCCAAATGCCATTTGCCGGAATCTTCTGAGATCAGCTGAATATTGCCCCGACTCGAAGATGGTGCTCTGCCCGGGTTTAACTCCGTTTGTCAAGTCAGACATATCAGTCTCACAGTCTAATGCTCTAACCACCTGATTCACAGATAAATTTTGACTCATCAGAGAAAGGCAAACAACGTATACACACGGACAGGGATCCAGCAGGGAGAGAGAGGACTTGAATTGGTGGTTAGGACCGATGAACCACATCGCTTTATGAACTTCAGTTACTCAAAAGCCAAAACTATTTAGCTTAGTTAGAAGGCTCATTTAAGAGCACATTGTTCACCAATTATACAGTTAATCACATTTCATGGGTTCACAAAATGTATCCTGTGGTGATTCCCATGAAACGAAGGCAGTTCAAGACTGCTGACAGAAATCATGCGGTAAACACCAATTTGCTGTTGGTGCCCAACTGGCCATTATGTAAGTGTGTCAAATCCAAGTAAAAAGCAAAATGCCAAGAGGACCACCAGTCACTGCATTCTGGTTGAGTGAGAAGACATAGAATTAGTCTACATGAATTACAGCTACAGTCAGCAAGAGAGGAGCAAGACAAAAACAGAGAACCAGTAAAAACAGATTTGCAGCTTTTTCTCCCATTCTTCTCCAGGCAAGAAAGCAGCTATTGAAGGTAGAACAGATGCGACGTATAATCAGATAAATCAAGGAATTGTTGGATATTGCTTGGCGTCATATATAACAAATTACTTGCTATTAACAGAACTGTCGTAGACGCAAAAGTGGGATACAACAAAGTGGTGTGTCATATGAATGATAAATTTTTAGAAACCATATTCAGGGATGCAAAATCAATAATCAGAATTTCATATTTGGATCTAGTCATATTTACTTAACTTTATCAAATGCGAACATAATAACATATTCTAGAACGGCCTCCTAGTTATGGTCACCTCCCTCTCCTTGTCAACATGTCATGAACAGAGAGCAGGGAAACGACGACCTCTTCTCTGTTCCATGTCTCCACAACTTGAAGAGAGACACGATGGTGTCAATATATTACAGAGAAATGAAGTAGAGGGTTTCTATTGGCCCATCCCATTGAAGGAGAGGGAGACGCATTCAAGGTTTTGATGAAAACTGCAACACAGTTGTGACCAATGTTATTAGATGTGCACGCATCACATGGTGATGTGTGCGCATCATGCACATCATAGCATCATGAGGATTTAGTTAACCAGATGTGCGTGCATCACAGTTTGTGTCTGATGCATCAGGCACAACTAATATTTTATAAATTTTTAATGTTTTTTTAATATTTTTAACGTTATTTTTATCATTTTGATAGTTTATGATGGTAGAAATTGCGGCTAAACAATCAGTTTGTTTAATGACATAGCATATCAATTGATACGCATGATCTCTCGTGCAGGTTTTTATTTGCTTATTTTTTAGATTTTTAATTGTGAAAGTAACTTACATATTTTAAATTAATTGGGAAAATGAAAGTAAAGAACCCATGTCACCGGTGGGTCGTATTGGCAAAGGAAATGACAAAATGTTAAGTAAACATTAAAAAAGGTTAAAATGAAATAAAAAAGAGAAAAAACGTTTAATAAACACAAAAAAAAAAGGTTTGAGAAAAAGTTGAGTTGAGCTCAACGTAAACATAAACACAAACATGGTTGAGCTGAGCCCCTACATGCATTAGCTAATAAAAAAGGGTTTTGTGAAGAAAATGTTAAGCAATCGCTGTTTAACTTATTTGAAATGAATTTTTAAATTATAACAAATTCAACAACTGACTTATATGTCAATTATATATCTAGAAAAGTCATATATACAAGTAAAAACCTTCTAAATGCTTTTCCATTGGGTGCATGGAAGGAGTATATCTTTTGAGCAGGAGCCAAAGCCTGCATCCTCCCCTTTATCAGGGAAGGACCTTAGGCTGCATCATTACCTAGTTTAGAAACTTAACTCCTCAACACCTGCCACTTAATATATTGATTTCATGCCATTAGTATATCGGGGTCACAACAATATTTTATACTTGATATTTTTATTTTTTGATGTCGTTTTTTACTTTTGATATCTTTTTGTTATATACTTTACCATTTTTTTTATCCTGATGGATTGTTGCGATACACGTCGCTTCATGGGCTTACCATTAGCCTTCTCCTGCAGAAAGAAGAAAAGCTCCCCCCCTAAACACTCTTGTTCTTGGCAGTTGACTAGAATTTTCCCAGGGTGAAATAGTACAACACTGAATTCGCAGGAAGCCTCATCTCACTGAGAAATCAAGAGATACATGGTCATATGAAATATCTCATTACATTTCTTTCTTGAACAGCAACCACAGTGGCAGTTCATTTTTTGTCCAGCTTGTTATATGCAAAAAACTCCAATTATTTCTTATTTTCTTTTTGCTTTTAAGCATGGAAAAGAAGATCACTTTCAGGTTCTTTGAGTTAAGAATAAACTTTCTCCTATTTAGACCTGGACAAAAAATCATTTACTTCGTGTAACCAAGCAGATGCCAATTGATATACTAGCATAAATTCATACCTTAATCTCAACATTTGGAAATGAACCTAGTTTCTAAGTTTTTATCATACTGGAAAGAGAAAATTAGACTGTTGTGCACTTCTCTTCCATTTTACAACTTCAACTGGATGCCCTTGTTTCATACTTGCAGTATCATGGAACTCTATACAAATTAAGGATGTCAACAGTTTGGAGTTGAGTTGGATTCACTTTTTATGATCTATTCAGATCTTCTCTAACTAGAGACAAACTTGGACCATATGTGGACTTGATAATTTGACAGGAGTTCAGATCCAGCAAGCATAAGTTTCAAGTTCATGCATAATAGGGCAACATCCCTATTTGATTTTTGGCTTGGGTCTTGGATATCTGAACTATAATATTAAATCTCTTATGATTATAATTTGGATCTTTTTCACCTGATGGCATCCACTTTCAGATAGGTAGTCGGAACTTGCCAACCCATTTACATCCCTAAGAGCAATATTGTATCCCACATCTACACATGCATTGACATCACAGGTCGTGTCAGCTATTTACAATGTCAGCTAAAAAGATCAGGAACTCTTAGTTGTGCAAGCTTTGCCTCACCTGACTCATTCGAGGACGCTTTGGAGCTGAATGACGAACACAAGCAGCAGCTGCTTCCACCATTCTGAACATCTCACTTCCCGTATAATTATTCTCAAGCCTTGGATCAACTACCTCCTCCAAATTACCAGATTCCAGTGCCTTAGTAAGGAGCGGCCTTGCCTGTCAGTGATTTTCAAAATAGGAAGGTAAAGCGACAGCCCATATATGCAACATAAAGTGATCATTCTGATAAACATGATGAAGACAGCCTTTTTTTCAAAAAGATGGGAGTACAAGAGTCTTATGAGTCATTGTCACCAGTAAATGAAAGGCATACAGGAAGCAACACGTGAGGCAGAAGCTGTGAAGTGAATGTTTTGAAAAATATTACATTAACATAGTGGTGAATCTGGGGAAGCAATGTGAAGGGGATATCTGATGTCATAGCCAAATTTTAGAAAAAGTGGTCTCTGTCACCTGGTAATTGTGCTCTCACTTCACAACAAATAATGAGCAAACTTCTTTTATCCTAAAGAAATACATAAATTGAAATAGATCTCCTATAATCCTGCAGAAACCAAGGATCTGAGTTGGTTGAAGAGGAACCTATGCCTTGGTTGAAATATGAATCAGACTTCATCAAATAAGTCATGAAATGCTGGAGTGGTGATTGTTACCTGCTGATATTTGACCCAAAAAATGATCTGGTAGCAAAACAATAGACAGTTTTACAAGCTAATTGGGTTTTAGGATCTGGTAACAAAACAACAGACCGTTCTATAAGCCAATTCTGTTTCGGCCTATAAGCTCTGATCAGCTGTTATAGGGCCCACCACAAGTTCCAAGGTATGGATTTCGTGCATGCAATATGGGTGCTTTCATCACCGTTCATAATAACCCTACTGTGGCATCTTATAATTGGATCCTGCTGGTGCAGTCTTATCTCAGAGTTGCTGGAATTTCTGGAAGCAAGCCACGGGTTACTAATGGCCAAAGACCTGGAAATAATCAAGTAGATTAATTTGAACTGAAGATAGTATCACTAAACTCATAAGTCTGCATAAGCTTTCTTCCTGTGTAAAAAAGCTGCAATTTACAGACTTGAATGATACGGCCACCCAAAGCATCAGCGTGCAAAAGGAAAGTTCATTGCAGATGTAGTTAAACTACAAAAGTTGTTAGTAGAAAAGTGAGTAAGAAATAAGAAATGCATATCATGTACGACATACTTTACCAATTTACTGTCCAAGACGAGAAATTTGAACACTGTATGTTTGTTTAGGTTTTAAAAATTCAGTGTCACTATCAGCCTGGTTCATGTGCTTAGTTTTGGATGACAAAATCTAATCGATAACATTATGCCTGATCAGGAAGCTAGACTTGAAGCATTCCCTTTCCAAATTGCAGTTTTGTGCACGTTACTTGGGAAGAGTCTCACATCTAAGATTTTAAGAAATATTAATAGTGTATATTTGGGTCTCTTACTACCTTCTGTCTTGGTTCGTAGTCCTTCTTGGATACAAATTGGCGCTAGCTGTGGTACTGGTTAGGACCAAACAGACTAGTACAAGCCAATTTGGAGCCACATAATAAAAAAAACATGCATCTTTCAGTTTAATATTGCGAAATCATTTCCAGTTATTTTTCAGTAGAAAGAACTTGAACATCATTCTTCTCTAGATTACCTTACAATAATTAGGGCTACAGAGAATCATCTCATCAGGCCACTGCAGAGGGGTCTAAACTAGTGTTTGTAAAAATCGGAAATTGAACCGAATCAGCAAAGCTGCCAATTCAGTGGCTGAGCTGAATCAGTTATGAATCAGTAAAAGGTATTATTATATACATTTTAAACATAAAAAGAAATATGCATAAAAGCAATTTAAAGTAAGAAATATTTAAAAAGTAATAAAAAATGAATAGTGGACGTGGAAAAAGATACAAAAATAGATGCAAGAAATTTCCTGAAACCACCCCATGACTGTGTGCCTACATGACATTTGACATTAGTAAGAATGGAAGGGAACCTATAAGACAACCACTCGCTGGCTAGGTGTGTAGTCAATTTGGTTAGGATTAGTCTAGGGAAAAGGGCATAGGTACAGATGAAGCGTGTCAGTGCAACAGCTAAAACAATAGTCACCATCTTCAAAAATTTCCCAGCAATGTTCTTTCCAGGCGCTTTTTCTCAAGATGTGGATTTCTGAGAGAAATATCAAAAAAAGCTTAGGAGTTATAAAACTTAAAAGATATAAAGAACAAAAAATTGATAAGATGATTGCTTTTCTAATATCTTTTTGTGAAAAACCATAAAAAAATAAAGTAAAAGTTTTTTAAGGACATGACAGAAACAAGTGAAAACAAACACATTCTTGAAAAATAAGCAAAAAGGAACCTTGATGGAAAAGAAACGGAATACAGTAGGTTAATATTGCAATCTCTTTTTGGTGATATTTGGAATTATTGAAATATTTTGACAAGTCTTTTTGGAAATAAAGAGGATAGTTTCAAAGTATTGGAGACATTTGTAACTATCTTTAAGATCAATTTAAAATTGATAACAACAAACCAGTTAATCACCATGGACTCCACAGGGTTTGCTTCCTTTGCCAATTTTCAAAGTCACTCTTGGACGAGCTATGTTATACAAACACAATCACAAGGCTACTAGTCCTAAGACCTGCCTTTTACCATCAACCAGATAGCATAATTGAATCTTTCCTCCTGAGGTCTCCTCTAAAAAAGATCAAAATTGTGCCAATGTAATGCCCTATTCCCAACACAAATCTCAGTAACACCCAAGATATGGCCGATCATGCAAAGAAAATAGCAAATGTTGGATAGTCTGAACACTCTTGACTGCAGAATACAAGCAAATTGTCTCTCGCCATTGAGTGACAAAGCTAGAGTAGTTCACAAAAGCTTTTGTGAGACAAAACTTCCTAACCAGAATTTCCTTTGGTATGTCCAGGCAATTGTCCAAAAGACATGAATGTTAACATCTATAATGTTGTTTTATGTGTCAAAAGATTTATTTTGCATGCGTATGATCTGACATGCCATTAGATAAGGAATCCCAAAGCCACTCAAAAGACTATTCAGTCCATGTCAAAACTACTTCTGGCTTCAAGATGGTAGCAAGAAAACAGAAACTTGCAATGATGCCAATCAGCTATAACATGTACAAAAGGGGCCTTGATTAATGGGACCACTTCAAACAATAGAATCAGCTGCTGTGACTGAACTTATGCTTTTCAAGAATTGTACTTACCCATTCAACCAAGCTTTCTTCTCCCAAAGGTCGATTAGCATCAACCGGCTTCTGTCCAGTTACAAGCTCCAGAAGCACAACCCCAAAGGAAAAGACATCAGATCTATCAGTTAATTTTCCACTTGAAGCATACTCTGGTGCCAAATACCTGAAAATGGCAGTCACAAGTAATACTGAAACCTGCAACCAGGGAGAGCGTTTTGCACAATTCATGTGAGAAAATAAAATAAGACTAACAACCTACCCAAAAGTACCCACTACACGTGTCGAAACATGGGTATGAGTATCATTTGTTAATTTAGCAAGTCCAAAATCTGCAACCTGTTATTTCAAATACAGGAGAAAAATTAACCCCAGAAAGTAGCAGAAATAAAATTGTGTTGTAATTTGACGTTTAAATGAATAAGAGCAACGGCATTATTGGTATTGAAACCTGAGCTTCAAAAGAGTTATCTAAGAGAATGTTGGCTGTTTTTATGTCCCTGTGGATAATTCGAGGATGGCCTGCAAAGAATAAATGGATGAAAATATCATAAACTGTGTGCTTACAAACTTAGGAATAGCAATAGAGAAATAGGAGGTACAATCTTCATGCAGATATGCCAATCCACGAGCCGAGCCAAGAGCAATTTTGAGTCTTGTAGGCCAATCCATTACTGGTTGTCCCTTATCTAGACAAGAGAAAAGGAAAACAATTATATCTTTTAACCAACATGAACGTCAGAATGAGAAAAAGGAAGGAGATTAAGAATCACCAAGATTTCCTACCATGAAGATGATGCTCAAGTGTTTTATTTGGCACGAACTCATAGACAAGTAATCTTTGGTTCTCTGCTATACAATAACCAACCAGAGACACCAAATGCCGATGGTGGACTCGGCTAATAATTTCTACTTCTGCTCTAAATTCTCGATCTCCCTGTCCACCACCAGACTTGAGCTGCTTCACAGCCACTTCTCTTCCATCAGCCAGACACCCCTTGTAGACACAACCAAATCCACCCTCCCCCAAAACATTGTCTTCTGAAAACCCATTTGTGATTGCCATCAATTCTTCATAAGTAAAACATGATTTGGAAGTCACTAATCCTGCATCAGCTGTTTGTTGGGATCCATAACCTCCATATCCTGCAGAAGAATATGGAGAAGATCCTGATGGTTTTGGATGATAGAAGTCCGAGCGAGACGAATTTCCCATCATTCCTACCTGAGAATAGTAATATCCCTCTGAACCTAGTTTAAGAAAAATGTGGAGTAATTAAGACGGATAAAGGTGAATAAATTCATCATGGCACCCAGAGAACACGAAATTGTTAAATATTGTATGAAAAAAAAAAGAATCGTATCTTCAAACCTTCCAGGAAGGATTCACTTCATGATTCAAACGTCAACATGCCCAATAAAAGGAAGAAAAGAGAGCAAGAACTACAGAAACATGAAACGAGAACTAAATCAAGGTGGATGTGGGTTGTGATGATAAAACAGACCTGCAGTTGGATTCCCCGGGTAGCCGCCTTGAGGTCGATACATATCAGCAATCACAGGCTTTTTCTTCTTCTTCCTTGTGGCAATGAAACACAGAGCAATGAATGCTAACACTACCACGCTCGCTACTCCTATACCGATAGCTATTCCGTGGTTAGAACCTCCATCAGAATTCGAACTCCCTGAGCTAGACCCATTTGTACTAGAAGGTGGTGGCGTCGTCCCAGTCGGCGTCGAGGGAGGTGGAGGTGAAGCTGAATCTGGCGGACTAGATGATGGAGGAGAAGAGACAACGGGAGGCGATGAACTAGATGGAACATCTGGAGATACAGGGGGTGGACTTGTAGAAGAGGGAGGCTGCGGAACAGGCGGAGTTGCTGGCGTAGGTGGCGGAGAGCTTGCAATTGGAGGTGGGGGAGGAGATGAGGGTGGTGGCAAAGAAGGCTGCTGAGGAGGCGAGGCAGAAACCGGCGCCGGCGGAGGTGTAGAAGCAGGGGGAGGCGACGGAGTGGAAGAAGGAGGAGGTGTATGGTTGACAGGGGCGGGAGGTGGGGATGATGGTGGAGGAGATGATGGTGGAGGAGAAGATGGTGGAGGAGAGGATGGAACAGCAGAAGGAGGTGGTGGTGGGGAGCTCGGCTGCGGAGGCGGCGAGCTCGGGGGAGGAGAACTCGGAGGAGGCGAACGGGGAGGAGGCGAACTGGGAGGAGGCGAACTGGGAGGAGGCGAGCTAGGAGGAGGCGAGCTGGGAGGAGGAGAGCTGGGCGGAGGCGAGCTGGGAGGAGGCGAGCTAGGAGGAGGTGAACTTGGTGGCGGAGATAGAGATGGAGGAGGAGAGGCAGTAGCGCTCGAATTACTGCCCGAAGAGGGAGAATCCGCCATGTTCACCAACAAAATTATCTTCCTTTTTGTTTCTCTTTGCAATGGCGATCTTCGCAATCCACCTCAGATTCAAACAAAATCTAAAAGCCGCAAAATTTTCTGGCCCAACCAGAACCTAATTTCCACAGTTATGCAACATGATGATGAATACCAAGAAAAACAGGGGGGTACCCATATCACCAGACGTTAAAAAATCGGCACTTCTCAGATTCAAAAGAGTCCATTTGCCGAATCCTGACCTCCGGCATTCGAGAAACCATACCAGATCTTCTTCACCACCTTCTGCATTTGATTTCTGTTTGGTATTCCTGCATCATCTCGAACGGGTCTTCTCCAGGCAAAGTCCAACGTCTGCCCCGTACCATCAATTCCTCATTCAAAGGATACGAAATCAGAGAAACTTTTCCGCGAGAGAGAGGGCGAGGGAGGGAGGTCCCTCTCAGAAATGTCTCCGCGTTGCGCGTCAAACCCACCTCCGATTTCCTCCAAAGTTTAAAAACCGCCACCAATTTTGGCCGGATCCTTCACCCAGATTTGTCCACAGGACACTCCAACACATTTAACCCCTGCCACTCCGTCGTCAATGCCAATTCTCTCCCATAAAAGAATTCTTCCTCACCTAATTTCATACGTTTTCACTGCAACATTAAACAAATTTATAGATTGTGCTTCCTTTTATTCCAAATTCATTGTTGATTGCACACATTTAAAAAATAATTGCCGACAAAAGAAAAACTCCCTCCACCTTTCTAGAAGATCAACTCTCTCCAAGAACTAAACGCTCCGAATCTTCAAATAGAGAAAAGCAAAAAGGTTACGATTTCAACATCAAGAATGTGTCTCTATTGACATAGTCTAACAAGAACATGCTTAACCTCAACTTATCTATTGAATAAATTTTCTTCGATTTAATATTCCACTGAATACAAGTTTTTAAAACTTTCTTTAGTATGTTTGAAAACTGAACGTTTCTTTAATCGACTATGTATTGATAAAGCTTTAGCTTGTAGAAGTTTTGAGGTGTCCTCGTTGCATGCACTCGCTCACCTTTGACATTGCAGCAAGAGATGCCTTTTACATGGTTCCATTCCTCGACTTTCGTTCATGTTGGTCACATTTACACGGTATCATCAATTCAATTTAAGTTTCCTCATTTATATACAAGTTGAAGTTTGGTTTCGCGGGTTTCTCACCACTCGGCCGAAGGCCAAAGTCTCCATCAAATTCTTTATCCTTTAGTTGAGCGTATTTTCGGCACTTCAGGGTACCATCATTTACTGTTCTTCATTTACTGTTCTTCAACTTGCACATGAGTGAGTGACCTTTTTTTTTACAGCACAAAGAGTTGATACTCTTATCATTCAAAATAGAAATTGGCTATCTACCAGCCCTTGCGGTGTTGATTAATTCCTCATGTTTTCTTGTAAGAAATAAGTTGAGCATAGAGTAAACTCTCTTGCTAAAATGGCAATATTCCACTAGATCACCTGAATCAAGAAGAACAAGGAAAGAATAATCTTTAAACTTAATATGTATGTTGCTTTGATGAATGAGTGCCTAAATATAAATCTAAATTAAGAAAAGCCATGAGATTAAAGAAAAGAAATTCACTTTTCATCTTGTGGTCAGAACTTGGCCCACACTTTAGCTGTAAGTAGGGCAACCTCTTTGCCACTACCTGGAGAAGATATTTAGAAGCAAGAGAGGACCCACCAAGCAATAAAACATGAATATTTTACAAAAGGGTACCCGTTTTTTGTATTAAATAAGAAAGCCGCTCATATCTCAAAAAAAAATAATTTAAATGCCTTCTCTCCTTAGCTTCATTCAACCTGCGGAATACAGAATTTCCAGTATCGAGCTCCTCGTGCCAATTTCTAAAAATTTGAGCATGACTTCAAAATATTCATTACAGAAAAAGAAAAAAGTTATGCCATGAACTGCCATTTTCAGGAAAAGCATAGCTCCAAAGACGGAGAAGATGAAGACAAGGGAGATCAAGAACGTGGCGATGGAATTACATGGTGCCCAATAAGAGGAGCCGCTGCCAATATTTTATTGCCCGACTAGAGTTGACTGACTTTGCAAGGAAAGTGATGGTGCTGCTCATGACAGTGTGTGTGATTGCCGGTTCTCAATCTCATTATTTGTGAACGGGAGATCCTATTTCTCTGCAATTCTTTTTTATACTATGAAGACGCCAATTCTAAGGACATTTGAAGAAAATGTATAAAACTATATATATATATATATATATATATATATATATATATATATATATATATATATATATATATATATCAAGGACAAATGGGTAAAAACCAATGACATAGGTTAGGGATAAACAGACCCTTTAATGTTTTGCTAAAAAGTTATTTTAAATAAAATATAAACATCCTAATATATTTATAAAAATTACTTTGACATAAAACATACTTTGAATCAAGTTGTTTTTATGAAAAATGTTGATTTTTCTATTACCAAAATGTTGATGTTATGATAGTTATTCATTTTTTTTTATTATAGAAATACTATTAAAACCCGAAATATGATCTACTTAATATATATTTTGCATCAATCTATTCTTATATTATTCATGTTGGTAAGGTTAGATTTCAAAAAAGAGAAAACACTTCAAATTTCATATTTAAAGACTCGTGAATATATATATATCTATTCAACCATATGTTTTCGGTTGTTAATGCTCTTCGGAGATGTTTTTAGTAAATGCTTAAATATTATGTTGTTTGGCAACGAGCTAATTTCATGTTATACCTCAAAAGTTGAGTTTCATATCTAAGATTTTAAAGAATCTTAAGGAACTTATATATGAAGTTGTAAGTAAATTGATTGTTCTTGTTTTTAGTTTTTTCGGACTAAAACTGAAACTACTAAAGGACACGTTGGGATTCACGAGCCGGACGATTGAACTGCATGACTTCCTAAATTTTGATAAATTTAAACCGATTGAAGTATCTTGATCTTTGCTTCTCATAAAATCTAGTTGTCTATTCATAAGTTTCTGGAATTTCCTTTAGACTTGTACA
Source organism: Nymphaea thermarum (assembly GCA_011799765.1). Taxonomy (NCBI): domain Eukaryota; kingdom Viridiplantae; phylum Streptophyta; class Magnoliopsida; order Nymphaeales; family Nymphaeaceae; genus Nymphaea; species Nymphaea thermarum. The sequence goes on from JAANDH010000440.1 coordinate 121,342, forward strand.
CTGAACTGGCCTCCGGAGCTCATATGTGGATTAAATTTTAAAAACCAGTTCGATAGTTAACTTTCAATTTAGATTGCAAGCTCTGCAACTAAAATTATCATGTCCTTGAAAATAAGGAAAGGATTTTGTTTTGACTATGGATCAAGATGATTTGAATGCTTTGCTTGTAATGGTCATCATAAGAGCTTTAATCTTCATACTTCATTGTCCAACCTTGTGACCATCCCTATTCAAACATACCATAAATGAGTCTTCGACTTGATGTGATGGGTTTGATGCATGGAAGGTCATTTTATAATGTATTGGCCGTACAAGTCAGCCCTGACAAAGTGCTCTCATCCTCAGGTGTGTTTGATTGAGATATCGAGTGATCCAAAATATGGAGATGTCAGATCCTTGAATTCTAACAAGAATCTCAACTCTTATATTTGAGAAAGTCTAGTTTGAAGCATAGATTTGTATTATAAGTCTATAGTATGTAACTTATGGTTGGTACAGTGGCTTGATTAGAAGTTGGTATGCAGTCGTTGGAGTATTCACAAGTTAAGAACTATTGGTTTTAAAAAAGCAAAACTCATGGTTTTCTATCATTAATTACTTAGAATTTCTTTCATTCTGTTGAAGTTTACCAAGAACACATTGAAGATCATTAATATTTTTTGGATGAGCGGGATGCGACCCACCACTCGAAAAAAGCTGAAGTTTCTACCCAACCCGTCATTCCTCAAGCTACAAAGCCTGTTTTGGTGGTGCCGTCTCAGCGACCCCTCATTTGCAGGGCAGAATTAAAACCTCGAGGATTTGAAACAGAAACTGATCACCTGCCAGCTCTTACTTTATCCCATTGTGTCAACCCCATTAAAGATGAAGATCATTAATATTCGAATCAAGAGTTTGATCTGTTCGAGTAAAAGAGCACCACTCATGTTATATTTTCTTCAATAAACCAAATTGGTGTGAGAAACTTGACTGCTTTTATTTATACGCCTTGCTGTTTCCCAGCTTAGACGTGTAGACAACTCCCAAACACAATGCGCCCACGTTTATAGAACAGGTCAGTCGCCTTCCAGGGAGAACAAATTTAGAACATACGCTAAGGAATTGACTTTGTTAAGAACAAGATCTAAGTATCTTACGCTATTGACTAGTAAACACCTTTCTGTCAATTTAACCTTTAATTGGTCGTTGATGAACTAAAGGCGCATTTGTTTATCGCTGATCTATCTGATGTAGATCTTTTAGATCTGATTTGAGATACTCCAAAGAGACTGAAATTCTTCCTTTTTTTTTTTTTTAAGGCTGTTTTGGGACTTGGGTAGAGAGCAATAATTGGAGCTCTCAATTAATTAGGTTATGGACATAGATTCTGATCTAAAAAGAAAAAAGATCTGAAGAAAGAAAACACAAGTGTAGGCATGAAAAAATCTTACCTAATTATAATCCAAGTCTAGTCAAGGCCGGGTCCATGATTTTTGTTTGGATATCAGATTGGAACAAAATGACCAGCTATTCCTTTTGCATTTCTTCCATATATATATATATATATATATATATATATATATATATATATATATATATATATATATATATATATATATATATATATATATATATATATATATATATATATATATATATATACATATGCTTATATGATATGATGTAACTGGTACTGGAGCGACCAAGCGGTCCAACCCTGACTAATTTTTACTGGAATATTTTGCAAAAAGACTTAAATTTTCCAAACTAAAAACAACATGCTCAATTTAAAAATGAACCCTAGATTCATATGTGCAATAACAATAGCAAGCTACTTGCATGCTACGGCGTTCCACCTGTGATGGTAGAATCTATTCACCACACATTGAAAAGCGGCGACGCGTGGCACCAGGTGGTTCGTGCATTCCACCGTCATCTAACAAGTAACTTGACATAAGGGTGCATTGAAATGTGCAAATACATAAATTACTTAACCGCCCAATGGGTTTTCCTTGAACTTTTGATTAATTTTTTAAATTAAACCACATATTTAAGAATTCAGGTTATGCAATTTACTAGTTGGGAGTGAGTAAAAATTCCTGTAGCTGCCTAAGAAGCACCAATGAACAGCTCGAAAGGATTATCAAGGTATAATCTTATTTTCATTTTTAATCGTTTGAAGAAATTTTAATTCAAGATACAACTGAAGATTTGATGATAATAAAAACACACTAAGCTGTTCAATAATATTGTTAAAACACCACTAATTTTCCGTTGCGCTGCAAATTTGTTTGATATCAAGTCAACTATTAAATTAATAACTACCGTTTTGTCTTCCAAATAAGAAGATGAAAAGTATAGCTAACTTGGTGGATACCTTTTTTGCATATGCTCTCCTCCCGAGGACCCGAAGCACTCACCATAATAAGGGGAGAGATCAAACAATTACTTAGAAGTACATTTTGTGCAACTCTTTCTAATAAAAAAAGGATCTCATGATGCTGAACGGATCTTTCTTGGGATCCAAATTACAAGTTTGTCTATGAGGAGCTTATCTAATTTGTATCATTAATAAGAAAAGACATGGAAATAGTTAATTTAGACATTAAGATATAAAAAGCCAGCTCATTTGGATATAACTAAAGTTGTATTGGCAATAATATTTAACATAAGATTTGTTTATATTGAGTGCATTTTTGTCATTTTATATTATTGCCCATCTTAAATATGTGATAGATGCAAGGTTATATTTGATTAATGGTGAAAAACTTTGGTATACTGGTAACAGGGTTGGATATATTCTTTTATCTACAAGTGTCTTTGTGGGCAGTTTTATTTTTTAATATTACAAATTTATTTTTTCCTTTTTTTTTTTGGTAAAAGACCAGGGTATCTTGGTATGGAGAGAGTTGACCAATTTTATTGATACTTTTTTTATTGTTTCATTTATTGAAATGTTTTAATGCAAGTGGGGACATGTTGAGTATTTTTGCTTAGTGGAAGGTCCTTCAAGTTAGGGTTTTACTTTAATAAACTATAGACGTGGTGAACTTTGTCAACACGGATTGCATGTTACCTTCAACATTAAATGAGCATAATGCATTCCACCTTTCTTCTCTCTCCCTCTCCATAATAAGTTGGATTGGGTGGCATGTTATAGTCAGATTCTCAGTTCAATTCTTAGATGGTATTGAGGAATGTTGAGCTTGAAATTGAAACTACTGGTGCTATTATGAATATTGTCCCTCCCTTTTCTCTCCATCTCTTCTCTTTCTCTCTTTGTAATATATATATATATATATATATATATATATATATATATATATATATATATATATATGCAAGAACTTTAAATGCAAGTGTCCTATAACTATATTGACTAAAGGCCATAGACCAACATGAGATCTGGATAGACGTTGGCTTCTCATTTTTTCCTAATTTTTTTAAAATAAGATTGTTTTAGAATAATCAAAAGTTTTCTTGCAGCAAGTATATTCTTTGAGTATCTCATGAATTTGCCTTAGATATTGAGACAAATTTATAGAACACTAGAACTAGTGTATACTAGTGTTCCATGAGTCTGTCATAATCTTTGACCGTATTTATGTGACATACACATAATATTGTTGCTGCCAAAGAACATCTGAAGGTAAAGTTGCACTTATTTTATAGTACCATTAATAAATAAAATGTTATTCTTAGATTGACCACCCATTTAATATTCTTGGTAAGTTGATGGATCAAAATGATTTTAAAAGACACTCGAATTAAGAAACAAAAAAAATAGAGATTTATATAGTTATTTAGAAGCTATTTGGCAACAACAACAGATTGTTACTGTCTAATTAATGTACCTCAAAATTGAAGTAGATTCATAAAACAATGTAACAAAATGTTTAATGAAACTACTTGAATACTTTGGATAGATTCATTGGACAGCAACAATCGGCTATTGTTACCGTCTAATGAACTTGCAAAAAAAAATGATAGATTCAACTCTATAACACACTGTTTTGTGAATCTGCCTCACGTTTTGGAAAGGCTAATTTATTTTGACTACTAATGCAAGTATATAAATTTTTATGTTGTCCTATTTGAAAAGAATTGATCGTCTTAGTTTGTTCACTTTGAAGAGCAGGGCACATGTAATGCTATGAACTAAGTTTGTAGAATTTTTGGTCCCAAGAAATTTATTTCCTAGACATTAAGCGGGCTACTTATAAGCTTCCAAAATGAAACCCTTACTTAGGAAGATGAAATTTGAATACATTAGATTCAATGAGCTCGTGATCACTAAGAACAAGACCGAATTTAAATAACTAATGCCCCCAAGATGAAAGTTGAATATATTAGATTCAATAAGCTCAGGATCACTAAGAGCAATACCAAATTTAAATCGCTAATGCTTCATTAAGTGAATCACATGATCTGAGTGCCAATGCTTAAAGGTCTTAAAGTTCAGTCTCTATACGTCTGAAGATCCAGTGAAAAGCTATAATTTTGCAAAATATGATAAAAGGAATGGCTAAAAAAGGCGTTAAGAAATATATTGTCATTAAGTTTTAACTGTTTATGATTTTATCATGTCAACATTGTTCCAAAGTGATTACTTAAATATTAACGAGTTTTCAAACATAAAGTTATTGAATCAAGACAGTATAATCACCTGTAAGTAGGGATTTGCAAATGGCCGGTAAGATCCTATTACATACTCAAAACGGGATCCATTTAGTCGGGTAGGTAGTTCCATCCAAAGTTAGATCTGATACATGGTTCAGGACCTCAGGTATCCAAATTCGTGTTCTAGTGCAAATCTTGATTCGTGAACGTAGGTAGCATCAGGTTGATGTGTCGCTAAAAGTTTGATCCTTAATTTGATTTTTGTAGGTGCTATTACTCTATACTACAAACTGTGGATACACAATACTTTATATGATAAATAATCAGAATCATGTTCTCTATCCAGTCTCGAAACAACTTTGAATCTCGAGTCGCTAAAAGTTTGATCCTTAATTTGATTTTTGTAGGTGCTATTACTCTATACTACAAACTGTGGATACACAATACTTTATATGATAAGTAATCGGAATCATGTTCTCTATCCAAGTCTCAGAAACAACTTTGAATCTCGAGAGGGAATGATGAAGTCATGAAGACTTAGGCTTGTTTGCTGGATCCTTGGGGTTCTTGTTTCTTTCAGATCTACATCCTATTTCGAAATTGCAACTCTGAATTTGAATTCAAGCCCGACTCAAATATCCAATTAAAGATATAAACGAAAGATCGGAGGCAAGTCCGAACCGTTCACCTCCCCACCTCAGGCTGCCGGCTACAAACTACAGTTGTCTGTCTCTGTCTCTCTCCCCACAGCACACACACAGACACACACTCTCTATTCCTTAGCCTCTGATTGCTCTCTAACCATATTCATGGCGACATCCCTTTCGTTTCTTTATTCCCTCCACGCCTACTATCCTTCCTTGCCCAATTTGACGGTTACCCGCTTCTCCCCTTCGAAGACTCAATGCTGCTCGACCTCATCTTCTCAGTCTATCCACCTCGAGGAAAACCTACAAGAGGGCTCCCTTGAAGATAGCAAGAAGAAGAAGAAGACGAAAAGGAAGCCGAAGCCCGGTTTTCTCGACGTTACCATGCAAAAATGGTCTGTGAAAGTTCCCTCTCAAAGAGACAGCCTTCCATGGCAAGAATCATCATCCTTCTCCGATATCCTCAAAGACTTCGGTATTTCACTCGATTATGGAGACTCCCCAGAAGACGAATGTGGACTCTCTGTGGTTGAATCCTTATCAACTGGAGATACTGTTTCCCCTCGATCCATCTCCCTGAAATTCCCGGCTGATGCAAGGGGATCCCCTGACCAAGTTGCCGAGTCCATGAAGACAAGTAGGGAACGTGAGTATATGGAGGGCACCCACAATTTGAAAGGCAAAGGCGAGAAGACTGTTGTGGGAAACATCGTGGAGAAGTTGAAGGAGATGGGTACTGCCGAGAGAGGAGGATTCCTGAAAATGGATTCGTCCGGACGAGATAATGCGGCACCTGGTGTGCTTCCATGGAAGAAGATGGAACATGGGAAGAGAATAAGCAAGACAGAATTAGCTGAATCGGCTGTTCCGGAGCACGTACTGCAGAGACTGAGGAATTTGTCTCTGAGGATGAAAGAGAGGATTAAGGTGGAAGATGGTGGTGTTACTCAGGCGGTTGTGGATTTGATTCATGAAAAATGGAAGGACTCAGAAGTGGTGAAGATTAAAATTGAGGGGCCACCTGCTTTTAATATGAAGAGAACACATCAAATTCTGGAGGTCAGTGTTTTGCTCGTGTTTTTTTTTTTCTTTGGTATCCCTCTGCGTAAGTACTGTTATTGTTCAATTAAATACTGTTTCCGTTCACAAATTTACTAAAATGGATACAAATTTACTGTTTTTCTTTCTAATTTTTTAAGGTAAAAGGAAATGAAGAAGATTGACCACTTCTTGTGTAAATCATCTTTTTGTTTTCAGTATTTATCCTCCTAAAATCCGTGTATTTGCATAATATGTTCCTCAAATTTTAGAGAAAATCGACGAGTATCTGGTTTTTATGATGGTTATATTCTTAGCATTGTTAGGGTGTTGAAGCTATCTTTTGTTGGCACTTTTGTTAGACTAACGCATGCTCAATAGTTTGTCCTTACCTCGGTAAGATATACCTCAATTTTTGACCATCCTATTTTGAATCTTGGTAAACATTCAATTTACAGTAGTTAAATCTTGGTCTGCAAATTTACTGTAATTTACTTTTTAACAGCGCAAAACTGGTGGACTGGTGATTTGGAGGTCGGGAAGCTCTGTAGCTCTGTACAGAGGCATGAGCTATGAGCTCCCGTGTGTGCAGTCGTATAACGAACATTCTCAAATCAGTCATTTAGTTGATTCTGCAACAAATTGTAATGGTTCACTGCCTGGTGAATCTATAAACGGAAAAGAAAACTCTACAACTAGATGTACCAAGGCAATTAATGCGAGTAGTGCTAATGGATTTGGTACCAGTTCCTCCAAGCTGAGAGATGAAGAAAATATAGATTCTATTTTAGATGAACTGGGTCCACGGTTTAGAGACTGGTCTGGATGTCATCCGCTGCCAGTTGATGCTGACTTGCTGCCATGTACGATCCCTTCTTATAGTCCTCCTTTCAGAGTGCTCCCCTATAAGATGAAGTATTGCCTTGGAAACAAGGAAATGACATCTTTGCGGAGACTAGCTAGAACTATATCTCCTCATTTTGCCCTTGGTAGGTGGATTTCGTTTTATCCACATTCTTTAGGTAATATGCTCTTCATGTATTCATTATTTTCCATTTGTAGGAAGAAACCGACAACTGCAGGGATTGGCTATGGCTATGGTGAAGCTTTGGGAGAAAAGTGCCATTGCCAAGATTGCTATCAAACGCGGTGTGCAAAATACTTGCAATGAGATAATGGCAGAAGAAATTAAGGTGGGTAATTTTCATGTCTTATAAGGTTTTTGTTATTTTAGTTGCCAATACGAATGTTATGGAATGTCTCATACAAAAGGTACTCCATTTTCCCATCTATGAGTTGACTGGTTCCTGAAGCTGATCAATTTTCACTTCCTAGCTTTAGTGGTGCATCTTTAGGTGGAGTTTTGTGTCCTTGGAAGTAGTCTAGCAAAAGGGCAGATTCACTTTGCTGCTTGTTCTAACTTCTAAGTTCTAACTAGATCAATTCTGCAGTCATCACTAGACATGCCTGTAGTGTTTGTTAGAAAAGATCACAAAATATCATTCTTGGGCTTCTATTGGCAAGATTTTCCTTGGTGTTAATTGAAAAGTTTGTTCTTCTCAGAAAAATCTTGGGGATTCAGAAACTTAAAAAATACATAAAAACAACAGAAAAATTAATAAATTATGAGTTTTCTACTAATTTTCTTGAAAACATTGATAGACAACTGAAATATTTATTAAAAACAGAAGGTTAAGATAGGTTAGAAAATGAGGTATTTCAAAATGTGATAAATACATTTTTTATTTCACTTCTTTTTGGTGATATTTTTGTGATTTTTTGTTTTTTGAAAATATCACTGATATCTGTTACGATTAGATCTGCAGTGTTTCCCTACAAGAGCTTGAACTCTGTACAGTTTTTTGGTTTCAAACATCATGTAAAAGGTTATGACAGTAGTTTTTCTTGTCGAGCTGACAAGTACTGGAACATCCAAAAGGCTAGTGGTTCACTTCCTCCACTAAAAGGGGAAAAAGCCAAAGGATGTAGAAGTTTTTCAGTTCTTACTGGCCTTTGGCCTTTTCTATGGTAATCAGAGGACACTTGGAATATAAGCAGCAATTGTGAAAGAAGGTTGGAACTAGGAGCAAGCGATTCCAGGGATGCTCTAAAGCAAGACAGGAATAAAATTGATTACACCTATAGTTGCCTGCAGGAATCCACATGCCACAGCTTCTGGAGACTCTTTTACAGTTATAATAGATGTAAGTGTGCAACTGTGCAAGTGTGCTCCCCAGACACATACCCATCTCTTTTAGTTTTTCATATTCTACCTCCATGCCCATGGTATATATTATATACTGTACCTGCACCTATAGCCATAAGGTATCCATTCTTGTTTCAAGCCCTTACTTTTGAATATATCATGGATCCTTCTCTATGTCAGACAGGCGTGGGATGTGGTAACACACACACACACACACACACATGCACATAATTTTGTATAATGCAAAATTGTCCACGAACTACAAAATTATCAATTAACAATTAACAACCTATAACAAAACAATTATTACATAATCAACTAATCATTCATACTTCATTAAAATCATATTCATGACTTTTGTGCTTCCATTAATATTTTCCATGCTTGCAGTCTCATTACCAAAATCATCAAAAGAGGAATAACATGATTGGCTAAATCCATGTTTTTCTTTTCCTTTACCAGCCAACTTGCAATTTTTACACTTCAAATTTAACAATATTATAAATAAAATAACCAGTTTGGAAGTTAGGCTCATAACAATAATAATAGAAACAAATATAGCTTAGCTATAAGCCTAAAAGGCTAAGAAAGCCATAAATATTTTGTGTGTGTCTATATATATATAATTTGTAAAACCCTAAAATAGACCTGTCTGGCCATATATTAAAAGTATAATTTAGTTAGAGCCAATGAACGTGAACTATTAATTTATTATCAATCATTATTATTGTGCATCAAGATTCAAAACAGTTAATCAGATAAAGATTGGTAACTTAATATAGAACAGATCTTTTAATAACTTATATATATATATATATATAGGAGCCAAAATCCTCCGGCCATCTTGAGCGCTGTCCAATCACAGCCTTCCGAAGCATTGTATTGGGCAGATGTGATTAAACACACTGCCTGATACAATGCATCAGATAGTGTGCTGTGAGAGGCCAAAGGATTTGCCCATCCAAACCTGGATGGAAAAAGTCATAAATCTTATATATATATATATATATATATATATATATATATATATATATATCAGATTTTTATATAAAATAGATGTATAACAGTGATAAGAGAAATATAATTACATATATAAGACAGATTATATAATAATAGTAAAAGATGTATGCATATTACAAGGCTAATAGATAAATAGTGTATGCATATTACCAGGCCAACAGAAAGAGAACAGGAAAATAAGGATAAGAAAACTGAACAAAACATAATTTATTTAACAGATTAATCAAAACAGCTACACATATCAAAAGCGTACATATTATATATAAAGCAGTAAATGTATTGTCAACAGAGCAGAGACATGTATAAACAGATTATGAACACATTTACATAGACAAAGCAGAGAGAGAGTGTACTGTGGAGGGAGCGAACAAATTTGATTCCACACTGCACTGGCCGATGTCTGATGTTGCCTGAGAGATAGAGACCAGCACATCTGAGAAAAAGAAGGTGATGGTGGCTGCGGCCCTGTGGAGAAAGATAGAGCTAGAGAGGTGGTCACACACCCACACACACACACACACAGAGAGAGAGAGAGAGAGAGAGAGAGAGAGAGAGAGAGAGAGAGAGAGAGAGAGAGTGAGAAAGGAATGAAAAAATAAAGCCTTCAGTCACCACATCATCGTTGACAGTAGCCACCTAGCCCTCCTCGTTTTTAGTCACCAGTTGCCACTTGTCCTCGTTGTTGTTGCTCACCTGTCACTCAAGCAGAGAAACACAAGAAGGAGATAGAATTTCAGCCATTGGTGGTGATTGGTGAGGCTGAAAGAGAAAGATCGGATCCTAAAAGGATGGCATAAGCCTGCATGGACTTGGATTGGACCCAACTCGATATTGACTCAAGTCAGGTGTGCACTTGCCTTGTTCAGAAAAAGGTAAGTCACATCCGGCTTGTGCTTACCAAGTTGGTTCCTGCACTGCACCTAAGCTGTGCCAGAATCCTATTTTGGGGCATGCATGTTGCATAGGGTCCTTCTCTTAAATGTCCGTGAATGTACTCAATTTATCCAGAACTCCGATCGCTTACTGGAAACAAGAATATTATGATCAATTCATGTGGATCATGTCATGTTTCAAGATTCATCTTGCGGAAACTCACTTATTTATATTATATTTCTTGGTGCACTGTGGGCATATCATGGTCTTATATTATTTGAATAATTCTCATTTTCATTTTTCTCTGTTTCCATAAGAACAGATGACATTTATCTTAATCTTTACTTTTTGGTCCTTTGTTCTTCAAGCATTCAGGTTACTGCATTCTTATATCTAATTTGTGGCAAGGAAATAGGTAACTACTTTTCATGTTGAACTAACTCTTTTCTCCTTTCACTGTCATATACTAGGTTTCGTGTTTGTGTTGTACTCTTTTCACATTATATAGAATGATTTATATGAGGAGTTAACGCCAGAGTAATAGTCTTTTGCATAGAAAAAAAAACAGTTTCCTTGTTGACTATTTGGATATGTCCTGCCTTACTGATTAACTTGGGCATGATATTAACATTTACAATTTCTGTTCTCACTCTTTGCCTGCTAAATTTCCTGTTTGCAGAAATTGACAGGTGGTACTCTAGTTTCTAGAAACAAGGAGTACATTGTTTTTTACAGGGGAAATGACTTTTTGCCCCCTGCTGTGGCTGAGAGGTTAGTTGAAAGAGAAAAACTAGCTGTACTTCAGTATGAAAAGGAAGAACAAGAGCGATTAAGGGCATCAGCCTTGACAGTTTCAAATGTCCCAACACCTAAGCGGCCATATCTTGCTGGTACCCTGGCAGAGAGTTTGGAAGCTAATTCTCGATGGGGAAGAGAACCGAGTGCTGAAGAAAGGGAAAAGATGATGAAAGATACAGCTTTTGCAAAACATGCTTCTCTTGTTACATATCTAGAGAGGAAGCTGGCTATTGTAGGATTCCCAACATTGTGATGTTTAGAATTGTAACATTATCTGTCATTTGCACGTTAACTAATTTTCATCTGCACTGAAATGGCAGGCACGAGGTAAGGTGACCAAGGCAGAGAGAGCTCTTAGAAAGATGCAAGAAGATCTAATTCCAGCAGAACTGCCTGATGATCAAGAAATCATCACTGATGAAGAAAGGTCCATGTTCAGAAAGCTGGGTCTCAGCATGCAAGCTTTCTTAAACCTGGGTAATTCCACGGAGCATTTTCATGTTTAATTTGGTTATCCACCTCTAGTCCTTGAATTCCAATATTCATGCTAAATTCTTAATACAGGAAGGCGTGGCCTTTTTGATGGCATTGTGGAAAACATACACCTCCACTGGAAGCACCGGGAGATCATCAAGATAATGGTAAAGGGAAAGAGTTTGCCACTTGTCAAGCATATTGCAATATCTCTTGAAGCTGAAAGTGGGGGTATCTTGATATCTGTGGACAAAACTACCAAAGGCTATGCAATCATCCTTTATCGTGGAAAGAACTATATGCGGCCATCAAAGATTAGGCCAACGAATCTGTTGACAAGAAGGAAAGCCCTGGCTCATTCAGTTGAGCTCCAGAGACGTGAGGTGATAATAAAATGTCTTTAATGGTTACTGGAAGAAAAAAAAAAAACAGAAAGGACAAATGCATCAAAATTTTCAAAGTACAATATTGTTTGAGCTGTAAAGGTCTTGGACTGATTATTTTTCCCCTCAATGGTTTTTTCTGGGTCCTGACTGGCTCATTGATTGTCACTCCAGGCATTAAATCATCGTGAACATGAGATATGGAACTGAAAAACTTGCTAAAATCTGCATTACATTGTTTTTTGTTTCTTCTCTTTGACTAATTTGTCATTTGACTAATTTGTCAAACATGTGCCAGGCACTTAATCATCATATATTGGACCTGCAGAAAAGGATTAAGTTGTTCAAATCTGAACTAGTATGTTCTTCTATATTCAAAGGAGATTAGCCAATCTGTTCATATCCTTCTAATTTGTGGTTGATTTTCATGCATCCTCAATTACTTTGGCTGTCTTCAGGATAAGATGAGGGCTGGTGAAGAAACAGATATTGAGCAGTTGTACGCCAAGTTTGATGCTGAGTCTTCATCTGAAGATGATTCAGAAGTAAGCCCCGGTGATAATATAGTTTTATCTTTATAGTCAAATATCTGCTTGCTTAACCGTTTTTAGTTTGCTAGACCTAATCTATGCCAGTATATATAGGATGAAGATGAAGCATATCTTGAAACCCGTGATAGTTGTGATGAGGGAGAAAAGAAGAACAAGTCTGTTGCTGAAATGGAATTAAAGTGATTAAATGTCAGCCAGGATGATTCCCTGTACCTTTTCCTAGTCGGCACCATGTACCTTTTAGTGATATTGGACTAGTAACTGGGGCAGTTGATGTTCTCTTGTTTAACGTTTACATCACAGCCTCCTATTGAAGTACCAATAATTGTGTCCCACGTTATGAAGGTTGATGCTGAAAACGATATGAAACTCATCAGTATGGTATATCATTCCAATGCAAGACAAGGAATTTTAGTCTCGCAGCATCAGGATGGAGTTACCGACTCACCAGGTACCTACTCCATCTCATTTCATTAATATATCCAAGATTATCAAATAGAAATTATGCTAGCAGCAATTCTTTGAATCTCATAAAAGATTATTTGGGACCTTTTGCAAGGCAAGTTATTGTCCCCTCTTATTCACCATCCTCTTCCAAGCACATTCTTGTCGAAGGGCCATTTCATATTGATTTGATTCATAGTTCTGGATGGAGATATACGTCGTTTTCTGAAGCACTTCCAAGTGTAGAATCTCTTTTACCTTTTCCTTTGGTTTATGATAAGGCTAAACTCCATCAATCTTCTTCCTAAGTCCATGTCACCAAGTACTGATCCCTTGAAAAATTTCAGGTTTTCGGTTGGAGAAAACATAGAGGAAGAAACTATAAGAAAACTAGTTTCTATTTAAGCTGCACTGCCGTGCTTCAAGATTTTGTCTGATTTATATCCTGTAAGTTTTTGCTTCTTACTGATGGAATTTTCTGGGACAGCAAGTTTGACAGGCAGCAGCATCAGGAGCTTTCTAACAAGGATATGAGAATCTATTGGCAGAGGAGACAAACCACGTCAAGTTGGTGTGCAACTCATAGCGATTGTCAATTTGTCATGGAAGGAGTTTGAAAAATGAGACATACTTTCAACTGGATAAGATTGGTAACAGATGAACACTTTTACCATGAAGCTAAAGAGTGCATGATGAAGTTCGAATACAACTTGGTTAGATCAGAAGGGCTTGATATACCGGTTGGTTCGCAGATGTCTTGCAGTTCTACTTCCATTCCCACAGCCACCATGTTTGACCAAGCAAGCAGAAGCTGTAGGCGCACAATCTGAAATATGTAGAGATACACCTAGAGAGTTTCTGCTGTCTCCAAGAGGGTTCACCTCTGATCTGTTATTTCAACTGTACTTGTCCTAAAAAAGCAAGCCCTTGTAAGGAACGGTACTGCCCCAAATGTGCATATCTTTTTTTTGGTTTCTGTCTAGTTTTTCTGTGTTTCCTTTTCCTTTGCTCATTCTTCTTCACTTACATTGCTTTTTTTTTGGAATGTATGTTCATATATATATATATATATATATATATATATATATATTTATATAGAAAAATTGAATGGCGACTCTTGCTTTTTAGAGTTACCCAGCCACGGTTAAGAGAAAAATAAAAAGAAAAAAAAAAAGACATTTTTGTCATTTAGTATTAGTTCTCACATTTTTCTTTACATTTTGTTCTCAAAGATTCAACATCCACCTATATCAAAGTGACAGCCTTGATTAGATGGTTGAGCAACTCTAGATAGTCAGAGTCACTATTTGCTCATATATATATATATATATATATATATATATATATATATATATATATATATATATATATATATATATATATATATATATATATATATGAGTTGAAATCCTTTAACCATTTTGATCTCCATTCAAACATGTTCGCCTAATTCAATGCATTTGGATTTAATGCCTGTGATCAAACATGTCATCGAGCGGTGTGTTGGATTTCTTTGTCCAAATCCAACTAAAGAAATTTAAAAACCCAACATGAATATAATGTGAAAAATTCAATGTCTACAATACTGCAACGTGGCAGTGGTGCTAGCTTCCATTCCACAATTCACGCCGGTAGATGCGTTACTTGCAAATTCATGTACGTTACAAATTTGTTTCTTATATTTTCATTTTCTACATTTATAACGAAGGATCACTGTGAAGATGAAATCAAATAGGGGATTCCCCCAACTACAATGCTGGAAGCTCGAGATGAGCAATGACTAGGGCTGCACAATGAGCTGAGCCAACTCGGGCTCAACCCTAACTCACTCGAAAAAGCTCGGTTCGTGCTCGACTCGTTTATAAACGAGTCGAGTTCGAGCTTACAAAGATACTCGAAACAATAAACGAGTTGAGTTCGAGTTTCAGGAACTTGACTTGTTGATACTCGACTTGACTCACTTATATTCTACTTGACTTGCAAATCGACACTCTATATAATGTTGCCAAAACCGGTTTTAACTTTTAGGACAAAACAAATTTTCACAAGTTACATGAGTGAACACTTACACGAGTTAAACGAGTGAACACTGAAACGAGTTAAATGAGTTACACAAGTCTAGTTCAAGTTTGTTTTTGTGTAGTCGAGTGAGCTTGAGCTTGCTATAAGGAGCTCGGCTAGAGTTCGACTCAACTCGTGTCCAGCCTTAGTAATGACAATGTTGGAACTCAAGGGGCCGTGTGGACGACACCCTCGTTTAGCCCATTCTTGGTCTCGTGAAGATTTGGTTTTCTGAGGTCAAGTTTTTGATAAGTTCCAAAAACATGGTTTGTAGATTTGGATGACGCCCCATTTTAGTGCAGTGTTTTTTCTTTTTTGCCTCCAAAATAGTGTTTTGGAGTGTCATCCACACACTCTTCTAAGTTTTCACCCTAATTTTTAAATTATAAGTTAAATTGATCAAAGTATGTGCCTTACAAAAGTGAATTAACAAAAATGCTTGCTAAAAAAAGTCTTAAAATGTTCATGGTTTCAATTGGGCCAATTTCATCCACTTGGTCCACCACTCCAAAAGACAAACAGTTAGTAGTCTCTATGTAGTATAACTCAATTACTTGATTGGATTTGGATCCTCTACAATTCCATTGCATCAAATTCCAAACGAAATGTTAGGTAGCACTTGGATGACATTCCAAATTGGTGTTGTTTGAGTGATTGATTGACATCAAAATTAGGTCTGAAAAACCCTAATTTTGACAAAATATGGTCCTCGAAAGAAAACCTGTCCTTGAACATGGAAAACTATGTTTTGGGTATGTCACACAAACACACATACGAATCTTTACAGAATGATTAAAAAATGATTTTTTTTTTTTTTTAACAAAAGTAGCTTTAACCAAGCAACTTTTGAAAAAACTGGATTTGATTGGAGCTCATTCTTTGCTTCCTTTATCTGTTTCCAGTATGATGCAAACAGGGTGTTAGAAGGTTGTAGTAAAATCCTGGCAGAAATAGAATGGCCAACAAAAGCTCATCCAAGTTTTGAGGGGCATAGCATAGCTGGTCGGGGGCAGTGGTCGTGATTACGGTGCATCTCTCTTTCAATTCCTGTGGGTGCATGGGCGGAGCCAAGGGAGGGCCTGCAGGGCTCTGCGCCTAAAAAAAAATTACATGTAAATTTTTGAAAATTTCAGTTGTCCTATATAAAAATTTTGAAAAATGATATTTTGGTCTCTGACAAAATTTAGAACTGCCTGCTATCCATCCAAGCCGCGATGCAGCACATGACCCTGGTTGTTGGTGGGGGGGGGGGGCCTTTGGGATGTCAATCCTTCTAGTGAAATTAAGATTTGAATGATGAATCCAACCATTGGAACTAGATAAGAAAAATCTGAATCTAATAACTCAATTCAAATACGTTATCAGGTAGGAATGTCAAAATTTTAAGGTATTAGCCACTATGGAGTTCAGATTTGAACTAATTCAGTTTCAATTAGTTAATCTGGATCACGGGTACTAATTGAATTTGAGTAGAAGGGATGTCAATTGTTTGGGTATTAGTCAATTCATATTCAGATCTGGATCCGATTACTAGGATTTAATAAGAAAATCTACTGAATTTGAATGTGGCATCCGGCAAGGATGTCAACTGTTCCGAACTTAACCGATATCTGATTTGAGTTTGCATCCAATTCTTCAGATAAATCGGATTACCAGTTAATTTGAATATGGGCATAACGTTTCTCAATTGAATCCAAATGTGGCCATCTCATTTTTTGAAGGATATCCGAATTTCGACCACATTCAAGAAATCCAAATTGCGTTTGCATTTTGTCCATCGAGGATCGAACAAGAATCATTTGAATCAGACTGCGAATCCAACTAAGCAAATGCCCAATTCCTGGTTGTCGACTGCTACTTTTGAGTTTGAAGATATTCGATCGGACTACCAAATCAGTATTCAAACCATCCCCATCCCAGGCGATGCGACAATTTTCACCCGGTGGATGAGAACAAATTTTCTCGAAGCAGCAAAATACGGCAACATTCAAGCACTCCGGCAGCTTCACCCTCCGTCCGGCAGAACAGTAGCTCTCTCTCTCTCTCTCTCTTGAACTTTGCTTTTTACAGCTTTATTCGGCTAGTCAGCTTGTACTTGTTGATGTCAACTCTGGATTTTCATTTGGCCTTTTCAATCGAAAGGGTGTTGCTTGGGCAGTGATATTTGTTGTATGGGAGTACGAAATTGTGCGTTTGTCGTTTGATTCTGGCAATGTGCCGAAATGTTTGAATCGGTTCTTGCTATTTGGTGAAAAAGTCGAGGGATTTGCTCTCAATGGGTCATTGTAATTTTCTCCTAAAAGGTTGTTTGGGCAGCGTGTTGTCTGAGAAACTTTCTGGGTTTTCTTTTGTCAATTGAATTTCCGTCTCTATCGCTCTTCTCTTTCCCGCCCTTCTAAATCATCAATAGCAGGTCTTCCTGTTTGGTGACATTGGTTCACGGTTTGGGCATTGTCTATTTTTTGTTGAGAACATTAGACGCTCTTGGTATGTCATATCTGTATAGAGTTTGCTGTTCTTTTAGTCGAACAGCCCAAGAAGAATGCACCTCCATTTTCAAATTTGGTCACTTAGCGTCCTGTATTCAGAAGAGATGGAAGAAGCCAGTAATTTCTGCACAGATGCGGTTGGAGGACAGAACAAGGGATATTAAATTCGATAAGCTGGTGAGAAATTTGAGAAGATTGAAAATAGTACTGAGGTTACAAAAATTGATCTTGGATCGAAAGAGTCCTTATGTATCTGTGCAAATACTTTCTAAGTGGAGGCGCAAGGTTTCTTTGAACATTGGAATGGGGATTTTCCTGAGAAAGTATCCTCATATATTTGAAATTTTTACTCATCCAGTGAAGCGGAATGCCTGTTGCAGATTGACTAGGAAAATGATGGAATTGATTGAAGAGGAGAACAATGTCATTAGAGAAATGGAATTCGTGAATACCCAGTGTTTGAAGAAACTTCTGATGATTTCGACCAATGGGTCACTGCATATTCATGCCATAAGGTTGATCACTCGTGAATTAGGGTTGCCTGATGATTTCAAAGATTCAATCATTTTAAAGTGTCCCAACGATTTCAGAATGGTAGATAATGAAATATTTGAACTGGTATCAAGGGATGAAAGTTTGGCATCTGCAGAAATTGAAAAATGGAGAGAGAAAGAGTATACAGAAAAATGGTTGAGTGAATTTGAGACCAGATATGCTTTTCAAATTCAATTTCCAACTGGTTACAAGATTGAGAAGGGTTTTAGGGAGAAACTGAGGAATTGGCAGAGACTCCCGTATTTGAAGCCCTACGAAAAACCTGCAAGCATTCGAGTTCGCTCTTGTGGAGGGGTTGCTCGATTTGAGAAACGTGCCGTTGGTATTCTTCATGAGCTCTTGTCCTTAACTGTGGAGAAGATGATTGATGTTGAGCGCATCACACACTTCAGAAAGGATTTTGGCATGGAAATTAATGTGCGAGAACTTCTTCTTAAGCACCCTGGCATATTTTACATATCGACAAAAGGGAACACCCAGACTCTTTTCCTTAGAGAAGCATACAGCAAAGGCAACTTGATAGAGCCAAATCCTGTCTACGTTGTTCGCAGGAAGATTCTTGATCTGCTTTTGCTTGGTCGGCGGTGCAGTAGAGGTTTGAGATTAGAGAGAAGTGAACAGTTGCAGAGAAGAGCTGGAATTGAAGCTAGAGAAGGCCCAAGAGATGGAGATTGGGTGATTCCAATTTTAGATGATATAGAATCTGAAGCTGTTGGTGGTGATACCAGTAACGAAGATGATGATGAATCTCTATATGATTTGCATGAAGAGATTGGTGGTGATAGTGTAGGTGATGTTGGTGATGATTGTGAAGATAATGATGCTTATTTCACTAGCATCAGTGACGCAGGTTCTTGCATTGAAAAGTAGCAGAATGTGGGGAAATGCGAAGAAACTTACGAAGTCCTGCTATCCATGGATGTGCATGCACCTGGGACCTCTCTAGGTTTGAATCTTTGAGTTTTGTCTGAATAAATCCTTCCCATTATTTGTGATTGCTGTGATCAAGGAAGATCAACTGGATGCAAGAAAAACTTTACCTACGCAATTTTCTTGGCCTAAGTTGTTGCATATACTGCCACAAAGTCATCTATTTTATCCAACCCTGATTCTGTTTGAAGGAACGTTGCAAAACATAGTTTCTTCTTTGTGGTTTCATTTGTTGGTGGCTTTGGGTTTTCATGACCTGATCCTTTCTCCATTGGTGCAATCTTGAAGTTGGATCCTCACTGCAGGTCACGACTTTCACTCGGTTGGTTTCTTCTCACTAGACCAACAGCCACACACATCTACGATCCAAGGGATTTGTTAACCAACAATCATGCAGCAGATAACGAGTCTGCTGAACAGCGCTTTGCATCTGACGGCCTTCCAGCATCTGCATCGACGCAGTTAGCTGGTCACATTCCTAGCAGATGATAATCATGTGATTTTTAGTCTAAAGGGCTTTTAGCCTTTTAATTTGTGAAGTATATGACCTTGAAATGTAAACGAAACGATGTTATTCTACAGTAGTATGTGTCGCACTTACCACAGATGATGCTGTTAAAGGTTTATTATTTTGCTTCAAGATGCCTCACATTTATCTTCAAGGATGCAAGCCTATATATATTACCAAACGAGAGAGAATTGTCATGTCGGTCTCCATGAGTTCACATCCACATTGTGATGTTAATCTTTAGGTGCCGTATTGTTCATACTTCATATACTTAAATATAACTACAATTGCAGGTAATCTACATTCCTAATCCCTTCTCTACATTTATGCTGTATGCTTACAGACATGGAGGTGAGCTAATCAATGGTCCTCCCTTTGCTTGCTCATGCAGGCTGATGAAGGAAGCTGGAACATTCTGCTTTCCCACTTCCATAATTGAACGGGACTCTTAGCCAGGAACTGCATAATGCAAGATGTCACCCATGGCGTCTTTCCATTGAGAATTAGAGCGTGTTTCGATCACTGAACTTTTTAAATCGAAGATGCTTCATATTGGCACCCGACTGTGATTGGACTTCAACTTCCTTTTCTTCTGCTGTTCATGCTTACTGCCCATCTGAAAGCAATATATTGAAAATTATGGCAAGGAAGAACAGGAAGACAAAGGCGAAAGGTAGAGCACTAAATGGGAGCATTATCACTGGGTCTCGGGACAGATCATCATCTTTATTCGTTTCTAACAGAAGAACATGGTGCCCATCAGATTTGAAGTTAAAATGAAAGCCCAACTCTTTGTTACATCATTATGAAAGCTACTAAACTGCTAAAAAAATGCATGTCGTCCTTCCTGGTTTAACCAGAGAATAGCAAGTGCTTTTCCTGTTGCAGAGATAATTTTTATTTTGAATCGAGTCTAAGTGCCTTGCTTTTGCTGCTGTATTAGGAATTCCTCCAGGTATTGCTTGAGGTGAAGCAAATATTGAATTCGTTTCTACATTCTGTTGAATCTTTTGGCGACTCAATAGATAATCCGACCAGCCAATGCTTTTTCTTTTTTTTTTTTCCTTTAGAAAACTTGCCAAGTGTTCCTTATAATTATTATTGCAAATAAAATGACGACAACAGTACTGATTGTTCTTAAATATCTCAATTCATTAGGATCTATGATATCAACTAGCAACCAAATCGAACCTGCTGATAATAAACAAATAATAAACAGTCAAAGAAGAGGTTCCAATTCCTAACTTTGTCTTATATATTATATCTGTAGAGAGAGAGAGGATTCATTATCATTATGATTAACATAAAATGACGACATGAGTACTAATTGCTTTCAAGTGTCTCCATTCATTAAGATATCAACTACCGAAGAAATCGGTCTCCTGATAAATAATAAATAAGATTAAAAAAAAAAAACTTGATTAAGCTTGTCGAAGCTGCATATATAAAATATGGTTTTTTCTAGTATTGTCCTAAAAAATATTTCGGGTTCAACGGTGCCTGTTTTGTTTCTTCTAGAAAGAAGTTTCTGATTCGAAACGAAACTTATGTTCACACTAAGTGCTGCAGTCAGCTTAAAGCCTTTAACTAAGGTAAGCAAGAACAGGCGCAGGAAAGATGAAGTGGAAAAAAAAAAAGGAAATTAACTGAGAAATGAAGCAGCAAATATACTTATATTTGATATTTTTATTATTATTTTCTCAGTATTTTTACTCACTTTTAGTTTTCTATTTTTTTTAAAGTACCATTTTTTTTCTCTTTTTTCGTATTTTTCAAGCTCACTGCATTATATCCGAGAAAAACTTTGCCATTTAAAACTTCGAGACGTTATTTGTGACTACTATAAAGTCTAAGTCATCTAGCATGTCGTCTTGAGATCCAATATGCATTGGATCTAGATCTGATCTGCTTCCACCCTGTGCTAAAGATGAAAGTTCTTAATTCTCTTTCTCTCTTTCTCTCTTTAAGTTAAAAAGAAAAACCCAATGGCATAAAAACCACATCCAGTCAGGCAGACATACTTGGTTGTCGGCGCTTGCCGGTGGCATAAAGGCCCGGCCTAAGATACTCTGCCCCCGGGGTCTATGGCTGCTTTAACTTATGCCGACGCTCATAAAAGTCAATCATGCCTGTCCATCAAACCAGCACGGCTTGCTTCCCGTGTGCTTACTTCCCCATTTTTGATCCGCCTCGGCAAGATAGTAGCATATGGCATACTGACACGCCGCTTTGTTCGCATTTTATGTGCGATTACATATACATCTGGCATGTTTATAGGCCGACTCATATGTTAACCATCTTCTTCCAGAATAAAACGTGAACGCCATTCTGTTCTAAGAACATGGATGACATCCACAGCAGCAGCTGACCTCATCGCTGATAGCTATCTCGAGATTTCGTGCTTTGATCTTATGGCTGACTCAAGATCCTTGGTTTGGTGATCTGTTCTTTTCGAAAGTGCATTGACTTGAACTCGAGATTTTCGTTTTGATATTAGGTCAGCTGACTCAAGATCCATAGTTTCAGAACCTGTACTTCTGAAAACAAGTTGATTCAGAATCAAGATTTTATAATTTGAACTTAGGTTTGACTCGAGATCCTTGAGTTGATAAACAAAAAAATTTATGTATGGATCTATTGCCACATTCGTATTCATGTATTTAAGAGCGCTCAAGGACAGGATTTCGACTGAATTTCTGTACATTGACTTGGATAACAGTGAGGTCATGTTCACTGTCCACAATTTTGCTGGAAGTTTATGTATGCATAACTCATATATATATATATATATATATATATATATATATATATATATATATATATATATATATATATATATATATATATATATATATATAGAGAGAGAGAGAGAGAGAGAGAGAGGGTCACTGGTAAAAACCGGACCAATAGCTTACCAATAAAGGGACAAAAAATAGACTTTTAAATATGATATTTAATTTAATTTTTTTTTTTTCAAATCTAACCTTACCAATATGATTTTAAGGATTGATTGATGCAAAATATATATTAGACCATTTTTTGGGTTTTAATATGTTTTTATAATAAGTAACAATGAATGGCTCTCATAGCATCAACATTTTGGTAATAGAAAAGCTAATTTTTTCATAAAAACAACTTGATTGGAAGCATGTTTTATATCAAAATAGTTTTTATGAATATATTAAGATGTTTACATCTTATTTAAAATGATTTTTTAGCAAAAACTTAAAGGGTTTGGTTTGTATCTCTGCCCTAAGTGTCTGGTTTTTACCAATATATATATATATTAGATGAAGCTCAAAATGGCAAGAGGATTTTAACTCCACAATATATATATATATATATATATATATATGTAATTTTTTTTTTCAGAAAAAATAACAGCAAAACTAAATTTAGCAATTTCTTTTGTTTTTCTTAAACTACACCCAACTTATCTCATATGAAGGAGGGCGAAAGAGAAGGAGAGAGTCAAATAAATGGGAATTCATTGACAAAAATGGGGTTGACATTTACAAAAGACAGTAAAAAAAACAGAAAAAAAAAAGAAAAAATAAAAAAAAGAAGTAAGAAACCAAGAAGAAAGGAAAATGCCCATTGTATTGGACTCATGAACATTCTTCAAACCATGTTCACAAACAAAGTCTCGAGGTTAAACAGTGAGGCTTTTCTTGGGTATAATATGGTGAGCTTGAAAAAAAATGAAAAAAAAAAGTGTAAATTTTAAAAAATTTTAAAAATTAAAAATAGAAGAAAATAAAATAAGTGAGAAACTAATAACACAAGCATCAAAAGATAAGTAGATTTGCAAAAAATAAAAACTAGAAAATAAAAAAACTGTTTGACATTAAAAATTTGAAAAAATAAAAAAAGTGAAAAAACGGTAAAAAGACGTGTTTTTAATGTTTTTTTTCAAAAACATGTGTTTTTTTAAATTTTAAACGGATTAAATTTATCACATTTTTTTCGCATTAAAAAAAAAACGCATTTTCTATTTGAAAAAAAAAACGCATTTTCTATGACTATGCTTCAAACCATAATCCAACAATATAAACAGCTTCCACATTTAAATAAACTGGTTTTCAAAGTCTCCTTCAAGGTTTTCAAGGTTCACCAAACAGTCCCTTTCTTGAGCCCAGTTCTAAAAGGCATGATTGATGGAAGCTCAAAGGAACGAAGACTCTAGGCACATACATCCTTTCAAATCTCCTCAATCTCTGTCACTAGCCAACCATTGAAGAAATAATTTATAATAAAGATTATGTTGGCAACCTTTTGAAGAAATAATTTGATAACAAAAATTATGGTGGCAAACTTTTGAAGAAAGAAATATTAAACGATCAAAAGCAATTGTCCATCGGATGCAGCTTCCTCTTCCACACTTAAGATATCAAACACATTGACTCGTTCCAGTCGCTGGTACGCGTCGTTCACGACCAGGACGTGGTAACGGCTGGTGAGCTGTAGTTAGTGGTGGGCCTTGCGAGGCTAACATGGAGCACCGGGTGGGACTTGATTTTCGCCGTGTGCTCATGGCCAACTCGAGATGGTTGAGTTCTAGCCCGACCGGCGGCTGGCCAGCGGCGGCGGTGATTGGTCAAGGTCCCTACCGTTTTGTCCATGATACTGCTGAATTTTGAAAGTGGGGGAATCTTGAAGGAATGTGAGCTGGGTCGTCAATGGGTTAGCTTTTCAGGACTTGCTACCACGCGGGGTCTCACAATCTTTCAGCCGCCCTTCTGCGGTTTTTATTATGGGCGAAGCCAGCAACTTTTCATGAGGCGGGCCAAATTAAAGTTTCTAAATTTTGAATACGGTCAAAATATCATTTTTCAAAGTTTTATATTAAACAAATGAAATCTTTTAAAATTTATATGAAAATAAAAAAAAAAATTAAGATGGGGCCAAGTCCAATGGAGAGGGGGGCCTGCCTTAACTCCGCCCCTGGTTCTGGCCCTTCCATGAGAATTCCTAAGCCATACCGGGTCTCCTAAGAGCCTGAAAAATCTGACCTTCATCACTTTTCCAGACTTTTTTTTCACGTTAAATTCCTGGTCTGTTAGAAAACCGATACGTATCACCAGTCAGACTTGACCGCCTCCCCAGCAGTGTAAAACCGCGTCATCATTCATCGGCCTGGCCTCGTATCGGAATCCTAGAAAATTCGATACGTATCACCAATGACGATCGGGATTCATCAGCAGTAAAGTTAACTACAAAAGAATGCTATTTTATTAATATATTGATTATTGGTCGAAATTTGGAAGTGGGCCCTTCACAGATTGGCTAGGTAGTGACCCGGTTCGTATGGGTACAATACAAGGCGATACGCGTGGTATTACTCGAAATCGGTTGCACATTCTGGGCCCGAGCATGCTTTGCGTGTTCGGGTGCATAAAACCCAAGAATAACCTCGTTCAGGAAGTAGAGAAAACTCTTATATGAGGATGAAATGGAGACGACAAAGCTTTTTCAATATAACAAAATACTGAAGGGCACTAATTCAATAATAGTTCGACCCGTTAAAAATGATGCAGGGGCACCAAATAAATAAGCAAAACAATGGAGACTGCCCAATATGTAAATACATATATCTTGTGGAACTGTGAGGGCAATTGCCTATCCTCTAGGAGGGTGGTTTCTAAAGTGGGTGTTCAAAGTCAATAGTCACAGAAAATGTATTCTTTTCGAAAAAATGTGAAAAAAACGTGATAAATTAATTGACCTTTTAAAATTTTAAAAATGTGCTTTAAAAAAAAGCTAAAAACAAAAAACATGTTTTTAACGCATTTCACGTTTTTTTTATTTTTTCAATTTTTTTGATGTCAAACAGTTTTTTTATTTTTATTTATTGCAAATCTACTTATTTTTCATGTTTCTGTTTTTAATCTGTCGATTATTTTATTTTCCCCTCATTTTTAATTTTTTAAAAAATTTAAAAATTTACCATATTTTTTTCATAGTTTTCAAGTTTACCGTATTATGCTCGAGCAAAACTTCACCATTTAAAGCTCCAAGACTATATTTGTGACTATGACTTCTTGTTTGACAACAGAAACCGTTTGTGACTGCTTGGTGAATCTGTCCTCATGATTGAAGCATGTTCACACAACACTACAACTCCATGAACTGATTGCCATTTGCCTCTAGTCAGTCGATCCGATTGTTTGGACACGTATCACTTGTTGAGTAGAGGTCACACCCAGTGGCGTAACCACATGGCAACTGGTGTGGGCAGTTGCTCACCAATATCTTAAAAGTTCTTTATTTTTAAATAAGAAACTTAAATATTTATCCTTATACATATATATAAGTGTCCCACCAAATTTGAGTATTTTTAAACAAGTGCCCCTCCTATCAATTTTTTTTTTGGTCCTTGGTCACACCTTTTGAGCTTGGGCCAATTAAACATTGGGCTGCTTGTTAGGTAAGGAGTCTTTTGTCCACAACATAGTGCGAATCCAATGGTACAAAAAATTGTACAATCATATTTCACATCTTCAATAACAATAATGGTTATCATCATTACTTCACATCTAGAATAACAATAAAGGTTATCATCATCTACATTGAACTTGGTTATATGTTGAGGCCTTAAAAAGATGGAGGGTGGTTTTTAAAATGACAAAAAAGCCCTTAAAAAGATGAAAAAAAAATTATTGTCTTATGAAAACAAAATAGAAAAATAGAAAACATATTTTTTCCTTATCAAGAGAGAACATGTTGTGATCCCTTGAAGGGCCTGCTGGTACCCATTTCGAAACAAGCCAAGTCTGAGCCGCAAAATAAGGCTATGGGCGGGCCTGATAACTTTTACAGTCGGGTTGAATTCGGCTGACAGATAAATATATTTTACTATATTATATATATATATATATATATTTGTTATAAATATTATGTTTCTATATTAAATTTGTATGTTATATATAAATATATTTATTTTTACTTTTTTTAATTGGGTGGACCCATGTCAAAGACAAGTTGACTTGAGCTTGATTTTGGAGTTGGCCGAGCCACATGTATAGGCCCTAGGGGTGAGGGGCTATAAATTTTTCATGAGGGGGGCAAATTAAAGTTTGTAAATTTTGACTAGAACTGAAATATCATTTTTTTAAAACTTTTATATAGAACAGGTGAAATTTTCTAAAATTTACATGTGAATTTAAAAAAAAAATTAAGGTGAGACCAAGGCCTATACGACCCTACCTTGACTCCGCTTCATATAGGCCATGGGTTAGTTCAAGTCTGTCTTTGGATTGGGCCGAATCGATACCTAACCCTATCAGGGAATCTTTTCCTAGATCGAACAAATGTAGTATGTTCCACCCCCAGAACACGCACTACCATGCACTAATCATAACCTCAACCTCTGGATCTAAATCTAGAAATCTACCAGTCAACGCATTTACTTGAACATTATGGACCAAATCCTTATAGAAATTGACATTTTTTGAATCCCTGACATGAAGATCACATCCATACAGTTAATTAATTAATTAACTAATGGATTCATATGTCACAACTTTTGATATATAATCACATAGAAATCATGATATAGTGCCATGCTTCGATTTTGGTACTATAAAATGTGTATGCTCGGATTGGGTGAGGAAGGTAGAGAGAAGAGGGTAGTTGGGTCTGGTGGCACGTGCATGGTGCATCTTGCTACTTTCCACAAGAATGGCTGATAGATGGCGAAAGAAAAAGATGTATGATCGTTAGTAGAAAACTTAACCCCCCTTTTCAGGCTTTTCTGTTAGAACAATAGTTAAATCAATTAATTCTTACTAGCCATTCGTACCCAATATTAAAGGTCGGGGTCCTACTTCCAGCAAACTTTTCATTCAAATCAATAATGATAAATGACA
Source organism: Nymphaea thermarum (assembly GCA_011799765.1). Lineage (NCBI taxonomy): Eukaryota > Viridiplantae > Streptophyta > Magnoliopsida > Nymphaeales > Nymphaeaceae > Nymphaea > Nymphaea thermarum. The sequence goes on from JAANDH010000440.1 coordinate 148,786, forward strand.
ACTGAAAGAGACTGAATAAAGTTGTCGGCTGATTAAGGAATCGGATTGAATTCAGATTTAAGAAATGACAACTATAAAGTTTGGATTTGAATTTGGTTTTAAGTAAATATCTGATCAGATTAAGATTCTCTTGTATCCAATATCTATTTATTTTGAAACTTAGGTGTTTACATATCAATTCTATTGTGTATCTAAAAGTTGGATTCAAATGGGATGTAAATATGAGTCACACCCAGATCAAATGTTTATATATATAATGATTATATTTGTAAAAACAGCTATATGTATGCATATATACGCCTTAACTTTTTTTTCTTTATTTTATTTTACATATAACTTAGGAGTGAAATGAGCATACAGAATATGGCAGTTGCTTGAATAAAATTGGCTTGCCCGAGTCAAAAACCTAACCGATCCGAGACGGAGTCCGCTCTTGATAGCCGTGTTTTGGCCACGTCACTCGAGGGCGACCAGACCTGAGACTTTAGAGTGGCATTATTGTAGTTTTTAGGGAAGGGGTGTCTGAGAGTTAAGGTAGGTAACCATATATTTATAAGGGGCACGAGACTGTCCGCCTCGCCGCCACCGAGCTGTCCTTCGCTCTTTCGTTTCGTCCTCTCTCCCCATTTGCAGGTGATCATCTTTCTCGTTTCTTCCAAGGAGGAGTACTCTCAACTTCTTCAGGATCTCGATTCTCCTTTCTAGGAGAAGGAAGAGGCCAAGGCAAGGTGAAGGAGATCGGCAGAGGAAAACTTTCCCACTCCAATTGATTCGCCCTTGATTTTGCTTCCTCTTCGCGTTCCCGCTCTTTCTGCAACAGAACTCCGCGGAACAGAAGGTCAATCTCTCTCTCTCTCTCTCTCTCTCGCCCTCTGTCTACCTATCTATCTATCGATCTGTGCGTTTGAAGAGCATCTGAGGTTCTGATTTCCTCTCGGCTAATTCTATCGATTCGGTTTCCCTAGTTCCTGTGATCGAAACGATCCTGCTAGAAGGAAATCCAGGGGAACACGAGTTTCATGTTTTGAAGTCAGCTCAATCGTATGTGAAATATGTTTTCTTTATTGTGGCAAAAAAATGCTATGGATTTTTTGGGCTTTCCTCGCTTAATCGTCCCGCTTTCTTTGTTGGGAAAGGAAAAGCCATACATTGATAGGCTAAGATGGAGCTACCTCTGGACCCGATCGAGTCGAGCTCGTTTTGGGCTTGGCTAGGATCGGAAACTGGCTCGAATCGGTTTAAACTAACTCGTGAAGCGCCTTACGCTCAGGAATTTGATAATATATTAATATGTTGGTTTGTGTTGTCAAATTTCTTTTTTTAATATTTGGAAATAGGACATAAATTTTCTCCTTTTCTCTCGTTTCGGAAACAGTATTTACTCAACAAAGAAGACAATAAAAAAAGTGCCTGAAAAAAAAAAATCCATACTGGGCAGTGAAAGGTGAAAAGTGAAAACCCAGGTCCAGATGAAAAAAAAAAAAAGGTCTAGCAGACTTGAAATTTATCGTTTATTTTATTTGTTTTTGTCCCATTGATGCTGCTGCAAAAATAAAATATCGCTGACATCCATGACTAGATCAAGGCTCTGGCGGCGCGATTTTCTTCGTTGGATCCAGATGCTTGACTCGTGGGACCACCCTCATTTATGCTGGAGTCGCTTCGGTTGGACGACCCGTTTGTGGGTCGATCAGCCTAGGCCCAGTAGGTTCGCCTCTCTGGCTTTTGTCAACCCACCTGATAAGGGAAGGCGAATCCTAACTCAGGTAGCCATCGGTTAGTTAGCCGATCATGTCAAGGTCAAATTCAGACCCACCAAAACCTGATCCCAGTTATGACGTTCCTTACCTAGATCCTGGACCCAGGCCAAGGATACGTAGAAACCAATTATTTGCAACTAACCTGTATTTATAATTGTTAATGAGTTATTAGTTCAAGGAGACAATCCCTGAGATTAGTTTATTAGTTTTTTTTTTTCTTTGTCAAATTGTCATTTGCCTTCTACTGCAAGACAACGGTTACGAGTTGACCGATTAGATTCTTCTTCCACTGATTGAAATCTATGGTTTCCATTGGAGCAAATTCAGTCGGCTTGATTTGAATTGAATTTGAGTTGAAAAAACGATTAAAAAATTAAGCTAATATCCCCTTGTTCTTAATAATCAGCTTTTAGAAAAGCCGTGCCTAGCTAGTGGACTAAGGGCCCATTGAGTGGACGAAATTGACATGGGTTTGGAAATTGCCGTAGGGTTTGTTGGGGAACTTTTGAAGAATGGAAGCAACCAACGTCTGAAAGGTTAGCAGGTTGGTTGCGGGGCTTCTGAAACCAATTAAGTCTACGCATTGTTTGGTATGAAACTCGAAATGTTCAAATTCAAGAGCTTCGGACGGTCACTCACAGAAGTTTCCGCATCCACACTTTACCATGTGTAGTCAAGCCTGGCAGCCATAGACTACGCCCAAGAGTGAAAAATTGAGCAAAATTATGTATCTCCAATGGAAAACAAGCGTTCAGATATGAAAATTCTAATTAGTTTGGCCTATGAAAGTCAGAGAGAAAGAGAGAGAAAAAAAAAGGAAACGAGAGATTTGGAATATTGGAACTTTCAGATTTCAAGAATTGAGAAGTTTATATTTCTCATGGGACATGAATTTCTTTGACCACTAAGGGTTGAGAATTTCCTTATTTTGGAGGAACCGTTTTTAAGAAAAAAAAAATCAGTAAGAGGCCATCCTTTTGCATTTAATTCACTAGAGGGTTTTTGTGGTTCTTGTCATCGGCCACATAAATTTTCGCAATCGTGATGAATAGCCAGACAAGATACTAAACTTCTCATTTGTTGCTTTTTTCGGATCTCTTAATGGATTTCATGGATCTCAACATTGAAATGACGTTTCAAAAAAAAAAAAAAAAGATAGAAAATTTCTACCCTGTTTAAGCTAGTTGGACCAATTAGATGGCTAGCACCTTGTTTTCGTTCCATTCCCATAGGCATCAATACTTTGTGCAGGCTAGTCAAACCCTCGACCTTGGGAGCAAGTGGAAAGGGGCCTCAATTTAAGATATTCGTTTGATTAAAAATGTCAAAATAATTGCCGTTATTATTTTTATTAAAGAAAAAACCATTATGTTCAAAAGCAAACAATATCATCTCCGCCGTTGAGCGCAAATGGATCAAATTCGGGATAGCAAAATGCATAAGAGGTCGGATTAACATCCGATCCGCCGCTAGATCAATGCCTAACTCAGTGCTGGACAATTGTCAGCCTTTCCTTGGAAGTGTTGATTTGGTGTTTGACCTGGCATCACTCACCAATCACCGACCACAAAATAATGTTATTTCTCCAAATCTTGGACAAGTTGGTGAGCTGATTTAACAGGAGTCTTTCTTTACAGTGGTAACAGTGCTGTCCCTTTCTATTTTCTTTTTGACCAGGAATGTCTGGGTGTCATTTTCCTAACCATATTCAAAACATTTTATGTATTTAGCTTCTTTTGTATTCAAGAAATTCAAGTCTCCGGATTTGTGAGTTATGATAAAATTGGAAGCATTCATTTACAATGCTTAGAATTCACCAGAAGAAATATTATTTAAACGTGGTTTTTCAGGTCGACTTGCAAGTGAAAAGTTTCACGATTTATGGTACTGTCGCTGAACAATTAATCGTGAGCGATCGCTTCTAGTTCGAGGAGTCAATTTGGAAAGGGGAGCACTAACTTAGAGAAGCAGCAACGGCAATTTGGTGTGAAGAAATAAAGCCATGGGAATCATCAGGACGATGGAGAGCCTGAAGGCAGAGATGGAAGAGATCAAGACGATGATCACACAAACCATCCAAAGGAAGCCAGGGGAAGACCTCGTAGCTTCCCAAGCCATCGAGTCCAGGGAAAAGGTTGTGTGTGTAACAAGCGGTGTTTCCTATTTAGGCTTGTCGGTTGCCGGCGAGCTTCTTCTCCGCGGCTACCATGTTCGCCTCGGCGTCGAGAATGAAGGTATCGATCGGACTTAAGTTTTCTAAACATGCTCTGGACTGGTGTTCTCCATACTTATACCTGCGTTCGCACCTCTGCACCTGCACTGTCGTTTCATAGCTCTTCCTATCATTCTAATAATAATGATGCCTTTTTCTCCTTATGGCACAATATAATGTTTGGTTTCTACACAGAGCACATGGAGAAACTTGGTGAGATGGAGGTGTTTGCCTCCGTGAGGCACAGAGTTCAGGTAGTTATGGCAAAGGTGATGGAGGTAGAGAGCTTGTGTGAGGCCTTCAATGGCTGCCATGGCGTTTTCCACACCTCTGCCTTTGATGCAGGGGGCATTTCAGGATACACAGTATGTCTCTCCTTTGTCATCACGGGCGAAAAATGTTAACTGTTTTTTCTTTCTCGATGTTGTAGAGATTGTCTCCTTTTGAGCATCATGTATATTTATGACTTTATCTTCTAGGCGCTCATCGTGAAAAAAATATGATGAATGCAGAAGCATCTAGCAGAATTGGAAGCAAAGGCTGGTGAGAATGTCATTGAGGCTTGCTCCAGGACGTCTTCTGTGAGAAAATGTGTTTTCACTTCATCTTTGCTGGCCTGCATATGGAGGCCCACCGTTTCCAGCTTTGGCCCCGCCATTGATGAGAGTTGTTGGAGCCAAGAAAGCTTCTGCAGGGACAAAAAGGTAATTCCCTATGCTGCTTCTTTTTTCTTTTCAAGTTTGTGGTTCACATTATTCCTCTTTATTGGCGTTAGTTTGTCTATGTATAAGCATTTCAACTTATTTGTTCTAGATTCCAATAAGATATAGGGGCTTAGATTTTGAATTTCAAAGGAATACAAGGGATTAATAGACAGAGTGAGTCTCTAGGGCATTCCTAATGTTGGTCTAGCTAGCTCTGACTTTGCCTATATAAGAAAACGGAATTTTCATTCTGGACCCATTTTTAGTTTATAATTTTGAAAAAGACACTAATTTTTATGGTTTTCTAGTTCGGGCCTCACCTTTTAAATAACCTATAAAAAAAAGCCCGAATTGAACTTCCTCCATTAACTTAGAACCTAAAAACGTTACCTACATTGGTAAAAATATAAACTAGTGATAAAAGGTAATGTTAGGGAAGGATCGCAGTTAAGGTTTTCTGGGTCTCAAGTTATTAGAATTTCACTTTAGAAAAATATTAGAAAGGTCGCAAAAAGTTCACTTTTCTGAAACAATGGATAAAAGGTAGGACTGAAAATAAAAAAAAAAGTTAAAAGGGTCTGTAGAGGTTAAATATGTTAAAATGATTATGCTTCTATTTGGAAAAGATGACACCACGAAAAAAGAATGAAGCCAATGGATCGCCAAGATGACATATACAAGCTAACCTATTTTGTCAAGCACATAACTACGGTAAACTACTAACTATGGCTAGAGAATATTTGATAAGAAGAACATCTTGTTTTTAAAATACACATTATTAGAACACGTGTTCTAAAAATACTATGTTCTTGTCGAAAGAAATATGATGTAGTTATAGACATTGTTTCTAAATTCAACAATAACGTTAAATATAATGAAATCATATTTTCTAGAACAAAAACATAGTCTTTGTAGAGCATGTTTTCTAGGATCGCAATGGTCTCTTTAGCAAATGCTCTCTTTTAAAGTGATCCAAGGACAAATGTCTTTAAAGTGCATATGTTAGCCACTGGCCTGTAAATAAATTAATATGTAACTTTGAAGGAACTTTTTTTTTTTTTGGCAAGAAAGTGAAATTGTCAATCATAAAGAATCCCATAACTTGATCGGTTTTTTCATAATTAAGCCTCATATTTTACTTTCCTAATACAAGCCCAATTTTTCCATGCAGCTGCCAAACAAATGTCTACAATGTTTGCATATTGTTTTTTCAAGTTGAATAATGCTTACTTCTTCTCGTGAAGAAAAAAACCAATAGGATTGCCGTCAAATTTAGAGTCCAATTACTCTTTTAACTGAGTAAAAGGACATTAATCTGATTATATCTGGAAAGAGGAAAAACACCAAGTCTGTGTGACACCAGCCTCCAATTTAGCGGCCCCGACCAAAAGCTGGGCCGAGAAATTCGACCCTCTTCCAATCTACAGACTACAGCTGAAGATGGGCAATTAAATTTCGTCGAAAAAAATATGGGCAATTAAATAGGAAAATTCCATTCAATTTCTATTTTCTAAAATAATTGACTTTTTAAAATTTTGAGTCCTCAGGCAAGCTGAAATCCAAAATAAAAATTCAACGGAAAAAAGTGTCAAGTTTTGGGTGTTTGGATGCGGTTCTGATTGTTTTGAGAGTTAAAGCTTCGAGTCATATTAATCTTTGAAAAGCCGTTGGTGCGTGGGACGGTGGTCGCCTTTTCTAGCCATTTGGAGCCTTCATTCTTGACCCCTTACTTCGGCAACGTATGACCTTAAACGCCTTTCCCGGAGCTCAGGTCCATGAGGGCAAGAGTCCACATCTCGTCTGGAGGCGGGATCATATCTGATAATGGAAAGCCGAGGCCACGAACCTTTGCGTCGCCTGAGTCGTATTCATAAGGCGGACGATGCTACCATCATTGGTCAGCAGCTGCCGCCCGCAACTGCAGCTGGTCTAACCTGCTCTCACACGCACCCGCATTGAGTACAGTTGGCCCAGAACATAAGCATGCATACAAAACTCGTGCACACACCGGATTTTTTTTAGGGGCGGGCCGGCAGTCCAACCTCTGGATCCGGGTAGGGCCAAACTGAATTCTAATACAAAAAATACATTACATAATTAAAAAATATTATTTTTTTCAATATAAAAAAAAAATCATTGGCTGGGTTAGGACCATGGCCTAGGCGAGCCCCCCTTCCCTCCACCCCTGCGCACACATACGAATTACGAGCTTCATGCATGTGTTTTTAGTGAGTATGAGAGCCTACTTCCCTAAAAAGAATGCTCTTCACCAAAACATACGCTTTTAATGACAATACTGCATCTGACTGTGAAGTGAAACGTGCGATACTGGTAACTTTGCCGGTCCCTAAAGAAACACGTTTGCACATGAAAATACTAAATTTAGTGCAGCGAAGAAGCCAAAATTTTGCTCCTTGATATGCTTTACATTCAGGAGATGAAACTCCTTGATATGCTTTACATTCAGGAGATGAAATTTTCCAGGTTGAACTGCATAAGAATCTCTCTGTCTCTCTCTCTCTCTCTCATACTGTCGTATTTGAACATGGCAGCTTTGGCTTGCACTTGGCAAGACAATAGCAGAGAAAAGTGCATGGAGGAAAGCTAGAGAAATGAATGTGAATTTGGTCACAATTTGCCCAGCACTCATTACGGGACCCGGATTTTATGACAGAGATTCTACTGCATCTATTGCATACCTCAAAGGTATTACTCGTCTCTCTCTCTCTCTCTCTCTCTCTCTCTCTCTCTCTCTATATATATATCTATATATATATATATATATATATATATATATATATATATATATATATATATATATAGTATCTTACTGTTTAGGAAAGGTGAAGTGATCAAAATTATGAATTGCCCATTCCTATGGAAGACCTCATTGCTGACAGAAATTCTGGAAATCCCAGTCTGGGTTTTGGTAAAAAAAATATGAAATCTGGCTTAGACAGTAGCATTTAGCAAAATTGGTCTTGCGGAAGCCAACATGCAAAATCACCATAAAGTATAGCGGAAGATGGTTTCCTTAGCATATAGAGCAACGTATATGAAAATATAAAGATATGGATACATTATATTAAAAGAATATGAATAAGGTAAAAACCAAAATATGTTTTAATCTAGAAAATTTTGCAATATTTCCTGACATGGTGACATCTGTGAGTATTGCATGATCTCACTTTGGACATGCAGTAGTATTTACCATGCATTGATATTCGCTTCAGCATCTTGGAAACGTCACAATTTAATCACAATATTACCATATTACGGACACAAAATCGACAATAACCTTACAGTCTTTTCATAAATAGCAGATCATGCTCCTTTTCAACTATGAGAAATTTTATGAGATCTTAGTTATCCACTTGAGTAAGAAATAAGATGGATCTGTTGCTTGCTTTACATAAAACGCCAACAAGAGCTCTATCTAATAATAGCTGGTGACGAATATGTTTGGGTGATGAGGCAAGACCTTAAAATCCAATACCCAATGTCTGTGCTTGTTGAGCATAATCTTGTAGGAGTCTGCCTACTTCCAGCTTCCCAGTCCCCAAAATGAAAAACCCCGTAAATTAAAAATACTTTTATAGTATAGTCACTTTGTAATATGCGATTTTAAGCCTCATTAATTTGACTTTAACTGAAATTTTCTTTTCTTGCTTGGCCACTGAACCAAAGATCAAAATGTGACCTGCAACAATTACCTGATTTTGCAACAAGATTGTCAATAAGAACTGGCTCGCTTTTGGTTCCACCAACATCTGCATCAAATATCTCATAGTTCATCTAAAGATTGTTTACACAATATCTGTATCTTATAAATGCAGGTGCTCATGAAATGTTTGCATCTGGATTGTTGGCAACTGTAAATGTCGCCAAAGTCGCGAAGGCACATGTTGCTGCTTACGAAGAAATGAGCAGAGGCGCTGCCGGCCGTTATATATGCTTCGACAAAGTGATCAGAGCAACAGAAGATGCTGTAGAGCTTCAGCAACAGATGAAAATAGCCGGAAGGTTGATCCAGTTCACACAAGATGCACTTCCCCTCTATGATTTGAGAAACGCTAAGCTCCGAAAATTAATGTCTGTATATCGACAATGTACACATACCACATATTTGTAGCCATGATAGTTGCTGATCTTAGGAGTATCAATATGCATGATGTGATGGTTTTCAAACGAGCCACTGTTATTCCACTTGCCGACAAAAGAGAGTTCTGCAGCTTCTGCTCCTCGAATCACAGAAGGTACATACACATCACGAAAAATTTCAAACATGCCCATCAAAATTTTCAAGATATGTGAGTCAGAAATAACATATGAAATATGAGAAACAGAGTTTTAAGGAGAAGGTGAGTTTCCTTGGGAAAATCGCAAACCATTTTTGGGTCGATCCTTTAGTCAAATCAAATTCAAGAACAAACTTCAATTCAGAGTTAAACGCATTTTTTTTTTAATTTAAGAAGCTTGCTTTTTCCTTTTTTTTTTTTGAGGCATTAGAACAGATGTGTCACACAGTCAGTATTCATCTCTACTTCCTGAGATCCCTACAAAACACATGATGAAAGGAGAATGTGAAAGTTGTGAGGATGAAGACTTCTATCTCTAGTTCATGGGATCACTACCACATATGATGAAAGGAAAATGTGAAAGGTTGTGATATTTGACTACCAGTCTGCTACCTCAGCTTTCCCTTGGGGCCCGTTTGATGCACAGGAAGGTTCCTGTGCACCGGGTGAAATTCGCACCGGGTGAAATTCGTACGGCTGAGGGAAATTTACCTTGGTGAACAGTTTGTGCATCAAACGTCGAAAACTTTCACCCAAAACTTTCACCCGAAAAATGTGTAAGCGAGGGTAAAATTAAACCGCAAAAAAGTCCGCCTCCTGAGGTCGGACTTTTTACCGCGGGGAATTTCACCAGCAACGCTTGTCGTTCTCTCGCTGCATCTCCTTCTCGTTCCTCTACGCTGGTCGCTCTCTCGCTGCCTCTCCTCCTCGCACTCGACAGAAGCTCCTCTCCACCCACCACCGCCCTCGCCGCTGTTGGAGCTCCACACAAACGGTGACCTAGCCCTTGATTGCCTCCTTCTTCGCCACAAGGAGCATTCTGATTGGATTTTAATCCTCTCGGTGCCCCAAAGGTTGGGGGGATCTTGAGAGAGGATCCCCAAAGATGGGAACAGCCGGCTACGGCGCCGTTGGCGGATCCATTTCTTCTTCTAAAATGCCTTTTCGGACAGTTTGGAAACATGTTGTTGAGATTCCGGCCAGTTCTCCGCTTAATTTGCCGATTTTTTTATTGTCTCCAGCACCCACAGCCGCCGCCTCCAATGGCTGTCCCTTCTTCTGCCGCTATGGTTAATTAGACTGACCAAGGTTGAGATGAGATAGTGTTGGGAAGGAAATAAATTTTCTGTTCAATTGAAGACGGATGATGAAAAAGATTCTTGTTCTCTCAATGAACTTGGCTTATCGAACCAGTATTTTAATAATTAGGGGAAGAAATTCGATTAATTACTCTCACGAGCAAAACAAGAGGGTTTTCTCTTGCCAATTACCTCAGCTTATATATGTTTTGTGTAGTGATTACTATTTTGAAATTCATTTCCAAGAAAACTGTTTCAGAAACATGATATCACAGTTTGAACATTTCTGTTGATTTGGGAAGCTCCTTTCCTTGGTTTGCATATATCCAGATCTTGCTTAGTTTGGGGCATCTTGAAGACCATGATCTTGTATCAATAATGCTTGTCTCACAGCGATAGGGGTCTGTGACATGTCTTGCCTCAGCTTGATAGGGGTCTGTGACATCTGTCTTGCCTCAGCTTGAAAACGTGGAAGAAAAGCAACTAAGCTTTTAGTTGGTTGCTGGTATCTTCATACTATTGGTAGAAGATGATCTCACTCTTTTTCATTTCCCTTTTAAAAGAAAAGAAAGAGAGGTATGTTCAAACGAATGTTTGAGTTATCATGGGTTTTATGTAACAACTAATTCTAACTATTTCTAACGGTCAGGAAAAAAGTCTCTCATATTTTTTACTCTGTGCCTCAAACACAGTTAAAAACTTCTCTGCAATCAAACATGACCTCAAATCGAAAGAGGGTTAAATTTCATTATGTATTTTTTTCCAGAAAAATTTACCATGGTAAATTTACCACGTTAAATTCTTCTTTGCCATCAAACGGGCCCTTGGTGTAGTCCTCTCAAAAATTAGTGGTCAGGGCTCACCTTCAGGCTTCAACTCAAAAAAGAAAAAAATTTCTCTAGTTCACCGGATGTGATTGGATCCGAAACTTTCACTTAAATGTTAGATAAAACGGATCGAACGAGGTCAATTTATCTCTTACAAGTCTATATTGAATCCTCATTTGTGTCCTAGATGTCCTTTGATTTGTGACTGTCAACGTTCTCAGAATACCAGCATCCCCAGATGTGCATGGTCTCGAACAGTCGATACCAAGAACGTATGGAGGTGCTTGAGGGAAACAATTTTTACGCAGTTTATTTCATGAAAAAATTAAGAAATTTCTTTAGGATGAGTTCTTTCGCATCTCTGTTTGCACTTTCCTTCATTGGCATTATGCAAAGATTAAATTGTGAGGGAACCTTAACAAGTTGAAGGAGATGAAGAATTTGATGATATCATGAGCGGAAAAGGCACATCTATATATATCATCAAACTAAAATAGACCATGACCGGAAAGTATTTGAAAATGCAAGTAGGAGAGGCCCGACGGCGACCAGCCTAAAGAGGCCGTACTCATACGAGAGGTGTTAGATGAAGCAGTCATCATCTTCACCACAATGGAAGAAAACTGGATTAAAGCATTTTAACAGAATGAATGAAAAGAACCAAATAAAGCAAATTATTTATCCGATCTTTTTTCCCTCTCTGTGAGCACATGAGCTCTCTCTCCAGTCACATAAACAACCTCATCCAGAGCGTCTGTGTGAGTAGGACAGAGTGTCTACAACAGCTTGTATAAGACAAAATGTCTTGGAGTGTCTCAGACACCCTTGGACAGGTAGTCTTGTTTCAACAAATGACAAACAATTAACCATAACTGGTATCCGTATTAATAAAATAGAAGAGAAATTGAAGTAGGCTGGTCTGAATCATGCTGGTGCTAAGAGCGGGAATGAGAGGAAAACAGTATGGCGGAAGGAAAGAACAGAATCAGTTCAGCAGGCCCAGAAGAAAGATGCTGAAAGAAGAGAAGAAAAGAGGACAGAGAGACCAACCCGTTGGTAGATGAGAAGAACATCAGTGGGAGAACAACTGTGCTGTTCAATCAGAAGAGAGCATTCAGTGCAAAAAAAAGTAAAAACTGAAAATCAGACTATGCGCACTCGCAGAGATGCAACAAGCCAGTGGGTAGCTACATGAGGAAAAAAAAGTGGGAGAAAAACGGAGCCATTCAATTAGAAAACAGAGTTCAATGCAGAGAACAGCGACGAAAATAACGGTGTTCTTCCTTGTTCTTGGTTTATAACTTTATATTAAAGATGGATGTGAAAGACAAGAAGATGCGAGCACAGCAAGATTGGCCAATCGACAGATGAGAAAGAAAAAAAAAAAAGTCGGAGGAAAGCAGAGCTATTCAATTAGAGGTAGACCAGAGAGTTCAAAGCAGCGAATAACTGCACTAAAGTAATGTTTTGGACTGCCATTTGTTTATACTAAAGAGAGAAGATGAAAGGAGAAAGCAAGCGCAGATAGACAAGAGTTAGATGAGAAGAAAAAAAGGAGTCGGAGAAAAGCAGAGCTGTTCAACTAGAAGAGAGTTCTTGTTTTTGCCTGTGGGTAAGACTGTTTTTGCCTGTTCTTGTTTTATGAGGAGCTTGTTATTAGTTTTGTATTAGGTCCAAGAAGCCATCAACCTGGCAAATGATGACCAGAAGACCATGCTCAGAAAGTTGCAAATTTGCTATGTGTATCACATTATAATCAAGCATTTACTCTTCATCAATGTTTTCAGGGCAACAGTTTTGGCCCCATCTCTAACTGGAACTTTTTATATCACATTGTCAGAATGTACCACACAAACACCAAACTGAACATGGCGCTCTTGGTTTACCAAAAAACGTGGTATTTGCTCAAACTCCTCCTGGCAAAGATATTAACATTCTACAATTCAATAGCCAAAACCACAAAACACGAGGAAAAAGAGTCAAAAGAAACACCAAGCACATGAAAAATACCATAAATATATCCAATATGCTGTCGAAAAAACAGAAAATGACGAAAATAAGTATGTAAATTTTCAATAAGCATGAGAATCGAGTGGAAGAGAACTTAAATTGGACGAAATCTTAGATATTTATACAAGTGGTTCAACTAGCCGCTTATTCCCAAGGAACATGGGAAGGTCATTCTCATAAAAAAAGGTATCAGAAGCAACGATCAACATAAAAAAGACATCATCCTGCAAGATATTGTCAAAAAGTGGAAAACATAGTATTATAGTGTACATACAAATGTTTGAAAAATGAAAAAAAAGGGAGGTAACGATAAAACTTAAATTGACAAAAAGCGAGTGGCTCAGAGAGTCGCTTATATGTGCTCAAGGAACAACCCGCTAAGGTTATTCTCATACAAGAGGTGTCAGAAGAAGCAACAATCATCATAGCAAGATGAAATACTAGAGATTAAACAATAGAAAGATGAGAATTGAGAAACAATGCGAAAAAAGCTAGAACCCAGATAAATAGAAAGCAGATGTCACAAGAAAATACAGCAAGAAGCTTTAAAAAAAGTGTAAGAAAAAGCTCAGCGATTCGCTTAACCTGCTCAAGGAACAGACTTTGAAGGCTATTCTCGTACAAGAGGTGTCAGAAGAAGCTTCAATCATCATGGCCATATCAGGAAAACGAAAAAGAAAAAAATACACTGAAAGTATCATAAGAAATGCAGGAGACAACAATGAAGTCAAAAGATCAAAGAGGAAAGCGAAGAGATTAGCAGTTGTGAATCCATGCTCAAGGAACAACCCGTAGACCGATGTGCTACATCATCACACAGCTAAAGCATCTTAAACGTATCAATAAGAGCGAGTGAACTAGTAAAAAGGGTTTATGGAGAATAAATCGAAACATATTAAAAAACATCTGTAGAACAATCAACAAAAAGAAGGCCATGGAGTTGTTAAGGCGTATCAAAGCTACCACCATGAACTACCAACGACGACAACAACAAAGCCCAAATGCCGATTTAGGTGAACTGAAGGACCAGATTTGAATGGCAGAAATATTGGACACACCAACCGCGAGATAACTGAAGGACCCCACAAAAATCAGGAAGGACTGGACGAAAACTGCGCAAAAGGAAAACCAGAAAGAAGGCCTTCCCAAACTACCAACTTTGAGCCGCCCGTCCAGACCAGCGAGCTTCACCTTCTACACAATCTAAATAGATCTAACATACACGCCACACCACAAAACACCCAAGTTTGTTGACCGACTGATCTGCAGAGCACAAGAACGCCTGCTCCCTAGTCTTTCACAGCCCCACGGAGGCTGCTAATGGGGTCTCTCCGTCGCCCTCTCCTGCCGTTTTAAAGGGTTTTCTGGAGGGGGGACGCTAGAGAGAGAGAGAAACCCTAATTGGATCTCCATTTCAAAAATCTGGATCATGAAATTGAGAATGCTTCGCTTCAAGAGCCGTGGATCACCGGATTGATCTCTAGCATTCACGTCTAACAAGTAACAGACTTGTTCCAATCGGACGTGTTCGACAGATGGGTCTTTCTTACTTTCATTTTGATCAAAATAAAATTGCAGACATAAAATGAAACTACCCGACCCACTCTCACAACAGCATCGGTTCTTGTTCAATAGATTTCATCTTATTCCTAACAATTTCATATTCAACTCGAAAAAAAAAAAAGCTAAGAACTTCATTTATAAACCTATGAAAATCTTTTACTATCTTCAATACAAAATTAAACTTTTCAAAATAATCTTGTCCGGTTTATATGGAGCCTCAGACTTGAATGTTAACCCATGTTTTGATACCATTGGAACCACTCAACCTGCTCCTACACCAAGCTTAAGCTTTTGATGGATCTTAACATACTTCCTATCAGATTCGGTTCTAATTCAAAAAATCTTAAACTCAGACAACCAACTACTTAACAGTCCCTTTATAAGTCTTGGAACACTTTTCATAAATTTCAATGCGAGATTAAACTTTTTTAAAGTAAAAAAAGTTGCATAAGAAATAGAGGACCATATCTTAATTTCACATGTGCTCGGATTTGGATGTTCACTAACCAAAAAAAAAAGTCATACTAATCAGATTTCGAAGAAAAAAGATCCATCCGAAACTGCATTCAATTTCTAAACTGATGTAAATTTAATAATTGAATCCAACTACTTGAATTTGGATTTGAATGGAGCATCCAATTCTATTCTAACCATTGAGATGCGTATCTTATAGTTTTTAAACACTAAACTAGGTGTGAGGATGAGATATTTGTGGTGTACGTTACGTCCATATCCGATCCAAAGGGTAGAGATCCGGATCCAACTAATAGAGATTCATATCCAACTAATAGTAGCCTGTGGATTTGGTTTAGGTTTTTCCAACCAAACCCCACAAGGGTTTCTTGTCGAATCTTAGTCAAACGTGAGCATATGAATTTGGTATTGAACTGTCTGCAATTTGAATGTTCGTTGGTGGTTTGGTAATGGTTGCATGAAGTCCAACTCAAGCTATTATGCATCTGAACTAACTTCCAAAAGAAAGGAGGCTTTGGAATGGTGGGCATACAACTATACTTCAACTTTCAGACAACAGTTATATGCAAAAACCCAAAATTTTACAAAAATTAGATTGCATTTGATTTCCCACTGATCTTAGATTCAACGAGTTGGGCCAGCTCGAGCTCGACTCGAACTCGCTCGTCTAATCTCGATTTTAACTTAACTCGTTTATAAACGAGTCGAGCTTGAGTTCATGTGTATGCTCGAAATGTCAAACGACTTGAGTTGGAGTTGTAAGAATTTGATTCGGCTCAACTACACATAAATGTTGAATTATAATGAGAAAATAGTTAAACAAGTAGCAACTGCAAAACATACTTAACATAAACAGATTTGAGTTTGAGCTCGATGTCAAGCATTGTCAAGTTGAGTTGGTGCTTGTTCTATCAAGCTTGACTTAAGTTTGAGCTCGAGTTTTTTGAGTCGAGCCGAGATCCAGTTCAAGCTAGCCTAAGTCAAACTCGACTCGACTCGTGTGCTCATGAAAATCAAACTCAACATTAGATTGAGAAGACATATATCTTTTGGGTATATTATTATCAATATAATCAAAATATATCGTATATATTAAACTCTTCATGGTATTCAAATCGGCTGAATAGGTGACAGTCGATCAATCGGCAGCCACTGGTCATGCATGGATGACTCTGGCACTGATAGCAACGTTGTCAAAATCCGCTAAATTGGCCCATTCGCTTTGCTGGCCAATTTATGTGTGCCGAGCATTTTCTGTTTTTCAGTATTTTAGTTAATTTTTGTTTTTTTATATTTTTGTAAAAAACAAATTTTAATATTGTTTGCATATTCACTACTAGGGACAGCGATTTTCCAAATAATGCCCAATACAACCAGTGGTAGAGCTAGGGGCCAGGACCCCCCCTGAATTTTTAAAAATTTAAATTTTCGGACTGAAAGTTTTT
Organism: Nymphaea thermarum; assembly: GCA_011799765.1. Classification (NCBI taxonomy): domain Eukaryota; kingdom Viridiplantae; phylum Streptophyta; class Magnoliopsida; order Nymphaeales; family Nymphaeaceae; genus Nymphaea; species Nymphaea thermarum. The sequence continues at coordinate 165,158 of JAANDH010000440.1, forward strand.
AGAAATTTGATTTCGCCTCCTGTTAAAAGTTTGAAAAATATAATTTCCTACGAAAGTAAGAACTTTGAGAAAGTGGGCTCGACTAACTCATTGAAATTAAAGACGTTAAATTGGAAGAGAAGATAACTTGAAATGTGCACACCTACTCCCATCCATATCCACACCAAAGGTCGTCAATATCGCCCTGCGCCGGCCAATATAACGTTGTGTTAGAGTCTGATTAAACCCGAAAAAAAAAACATTTTTTTTAACGATAAAATATAAGCTAAAATAAATGCTTCAAGTCAGGCAGCTAAATTTTCAATGTTTGTATTAGGTTACTCAATGCCAACACTTTGTTAAAAAGATAGTTTGGTTGGAGGGGTATGATAGGGCGGATCCTGCGGTGCTGCCAAAAACCACTGACTGTACGGCCGTCCTGTTCTCCCAAGACCTCTTCAAGGTACCATACGAGTGTTTGAACAATCTGCGCTAAATATTGGACCAGATTCATGAAATATTAGTTTCAATCTACCCAATATTTAGGTAGATTTACAATACACTCACATAGTGTCCATGCTGCCAAATGACTGGTTAAGCTTGTTGTCAGGAAAACCCTAATTTATATGATGAACTAAAACCTACACATTTGCAAGGGCAAGGCTAGTATTTCACCTTTGGGGGGTCATACGATCCGCTAAATAATGTTTCTAAAAAAATTTTGCAGGGGTCAAGCTTCTTTTTTCAAAAAAATTTAGAGGGGCTACATTTAAAAAAAAAACATATAAAATTTATTAAAATATGTTTTATGGATGTGCTCCAAACTTTATGTTCTAGTTTTTTTTTATGGATGTGCTTCAATTTTAAGATAGATTTATAAAACTGACAAAATATTTCATTTGCCCATAGAAAAAAAGAGACTGAAATTCTAAGAGAAAAAATACAAATTTTTTTTGGACTGTTAGCGTTTATAAAAACTTTGTATCTGCCCAGGATTTTGTATAAAATTTCTAATGTACCGAACCCCTTAAAAAAATTACTCCAATGACCCAACTTTTTAAAGTATTTCAAAACTTCTCTTAAATTCCAATAGTTGCAATTTCGATCTGTCTGTGCCTATCAAACGCGTAATCTCTTCCATAGAAAACCCAATCCACAAATTTACTGACCAATTCATGAATCCAAGGATTGATTCTGGGTGAGCAAATGTCACAAAAAGAAATGTCACAAAGTAAGTGTGTCTTAATAATTCATCTTTTTTGGCGAGTGAAGAAGATATCTGGATAAAAGTATTTTGTTCTTTTGATTTTTCATTTCTTCTACCCATTTGTTTTTTTCTTTTATATGTTTTTGTAGTTATCCAAAATCTGAATGCCAGGCTCCTCCCTCTCATTCTTTCTCTCTCTTCTTGTGTTTGTGCAGCACTCCATTTCCTACGGTGCATTGGGGAGAAAAAGAATAACTTACTTGTTTTGGTTCGCTTTGCCAGCACTCCAATTTCTCATTGAATAAAGTTCCTCGAATTTTGCCGCCCGTCTGAATTCCACCTTTCCGGTGATCGTCGGCCGTCTAATGCTGGAGTTCACGACAAACTATGTTGCAGGATCATGTCTGACAGGTACGGTTCCGCCTCCTAGCCCACAGAAAATATCTCTCTTGGACACACGCATATACAGGCAGAGATATACTGTCGGTCGTTTGTTCTCCTGGAAAGCGTTTGCCAGGGAAATTTCGTTACTTGATCGGATTACGTGGAAGGATTTTTTGTATTCCTTGCTTGGGGTTCTGTTCCGGGCGTGAGATTTGAAGCGTTTTCCTGCTTTTTGGGCGGGAATTCGGACCCCGGTTTCTGGAGTAGGTTGAATTTTCTTTGCTAGGGTTCTTGATCGTTTTTTTTTTTCTTTTCCTTTCTGTCTCTGGTATTTCAAGAGGAAGGAGAGGACGAGGGAATCCATCGTTTCTTGCGTAGCGGTTTAACTTTCCTTTTAGCTTCATCACGATTGGCTTTTTAACTTCTTTTGCTCTCCTAAAGTTTAAGTGAAACTAAAAGGAAAAATGCGATCATTGGAGTGACTAGTCTCATTGGGATGCTGTTGTCCCAACAGCTTGAATTGCTGGATAATCTCTCTCTCTCTCTCTCTCTCTCTCTCACTCACTCAATTTTGATGCGGGGGCTTCAAGAACTCGGATCAGTGGTCGAAACAAAACAACTTCGTGGTAATTGAGGAAATTCACAAAGTCCCCTGATCCTCGCCTGAACAAATTGGTTGCTGTTTCATTGGTATCGGCTGAACTGTAGCCTAATTCTTTTGGTTTCAGAGTGGGTGTCGGTGGTGGCTGTAGCATTCTGAGGACTGGTGGAGGGAAATGAAGAGTGACTCTTGATCTTTTCACTTCTCTACTTGCCTTGGATTTGGGGGTATGGGGAACAAACTGGTTAGGAAGAGGCAAATCGTAGATGAGAAGTATACGCGGCCGCAGGGTTTGTATCCGCTGGGCAGAGATGTCGATCACAAGAAGCTGAGGAAGCTTATACTTGAGTCTAAGTTGGCTCCTTGCTACATCGGCGATGAAGAAGGCGGGCTTGATCTTGAAGAATGCCCCATTTGCTTCCTGGTCTGTAATTTTTACTTGCATTTATTTCCGCTTTTGTCTTGCTTGTCTCGGTGTCTTGAAGTCCGAATTATTCTTTTGGTTGACTTTTTTGCGGCGATTGTCTAATTCTCTTTCAGAGTTGTTTAACGTGCCGACTTGAATTTCTTGGCAATTGCTGAGTTTTTTTCAGTAGGACATGGCGGATGGTTTAGGTATTTTATGAAGGATTTGGGAGTGGAACTGGTGAATGTGAATTTACCGTAATGATCTGCGGAATTGATGGTTTCCACATAATCTGAAAAGGAAAATGAACATAAAAACTAGAACAAAATGGCGTCATCCTTGACGATGCCAAAGAGATAATAATTTATTATGGTTTTATCCTTTAAGTCATGCATCCCATGCTGCTTGCTGCTTCAATTGATTGTTTCCCCATAATCTGAAAAGAAAAAAAGATTCTAGAACAAAATTGCGCCATCCGTGACCATTCATGCATCCCATGCTGCTTGCTGCTTCAATTAGTTATATTATTTTATTCTATTTAGTTTGGTTAGTTGTTTCCATGGTTATTGCATTCTATGGAGGAGCATTCCCTTAGCCCTTGTACATAGCATTAGCGTGTTCAGTGTTCACTTCTGGAACCTAAATAAACTGAAGTTCTCTTCTTTTTTTTTTCTTCTTCTTTTTGTTTACGTGCCTTCATTTTGGCATTATGCTAATAATATGATCTTCCAAAAAATATCTACTTATTTTTCTTTTTTCTTCTCTCCTAGTATTATCCTAGTCTCAACCGATCAAGATGTTGTATGAAAGGCATATGCACAGGTACTTCTTTGTTATTTCATTTAATTGGACTTGTTGCTGATGGAAGCTTGCTGCATGCTTATGTGAGTTTACCTTGGCAGAGTGTTTTCTACAGATGAAGCCACCACATTCCACTCGTCCTACACAGTATCCTTTATCTTTTGATCCATTTGGGTGTATGCAGAAGTATCTGAAAAGAATAGTGATATTATTTTCAATCCATGAGATTCTTAACATTAAGGTGTCCTTTCTGCAAAACTTCAAATTATGCAGTAGAATATCGTGGTTTCAAGACTAAAGAGGAGAAGGGCAAGGAACAAATTGTAAGATTCTCTTTATTACTTGATCATTTTTCTTACAAGTATGTGCCATTGTTGTGTTACATGGTGGATATAAGACTGGATTTTGTTCAGATCTGATTTTACACTTTTGGAAACTTGCGTCTTCAATCTCTATCCTTTTTTATGTGTAGGAGGAGCAAAGAGTTATTGAAGCAAAAATAAGGATGAGACAACAGGAGCTTCTTGAAGAAGAAGAAAGAATCCTTAAGAGGCAAGAGAGAAGTTTGATCACAGAAGAAACTGAATGTGGGGATGTTACAACCAGTAGGGATGTTACAATCAGTTCAATTACAGGTTCGAATGAACCTTTAGTTTTCCCTTACTAACATGCAGATTATGTTACTAATATGCAACTTTCTTACAGTGACAACTCCGCCATCTGTGAGATCATCTCGAGTTGAAGAAATTTCACCATCTCAAGATTCATTTTCAGTCCCTTTAATCAGGCAACCTATCCACACCACAAGACAGAACAGGTTTGGATGGAGAATCATATCTGTGCTTTCATAAGTTTTTATTTGGAGCAAGCAATCAAAATTTGGTCATTTGATTTGATCATTTTGATTTAATCATTTTACCATGATCTAGACTTCCTTTTGCTTTTCTTTGGAGCAAGCAATCAACATTTGGTGAGTAGCTTAAGCTATAGTTCTGTGATTCCTCTTAAGTCTTAAGTGCCAACAGTTTCATCAGATTCACAACCTTTTGCAGAACCAGTTAATTACTTACCTATGTCACATGGGTATGGGTGCGGGTACGGGTACAGACCATTTTAAGTGTGGGGTACGGCCCACACACACACACACACACACACACACACACACATATATATATATATAACACACATATATATATATATATATATATATCAAGGATTTATAATGCCTACAGCTGCTAACATGAGAGGCACTTTAGGGGGCTGAGGTGTATATATATATATATATATATATATATATATATATATATATATATATATATATATATATATATATATATATATATATATATATATATATATATATATATATATATATATAAAGCACTGGATTCTCAAGGCCATCGCCCTTTTCTCTGGCTTATTTTGTTCCAACTATACACAACAAATAACAATTAGAACACTGAACTCAAAAAAGAAAATAAAACGAGGAAAGGAAAACGAAAAGGAAAAGATAAAACTGAAAACCAGCTGGATCAAAACACTAAAAGGAATCCAAGGTATCATCTGAACCATAAATTAAACCAAAAAGGGAACAGAGAGAGAGAGCGAGAGAGAGAGAGAATAGTTACTTGCAGAGAAACCCCTCCGATCGATCCCACAAAATCCAAAACTCAGTGGACCCAAAACAGTGGCCGTCTTCGTCTTCTTCTTCTTCCTTCTTTAACACTCTACAAGAACAGAGCTCGATAAAAAATGAAGAAAAGACAGTGTTAACCGCCTGCCGTCGCCGTTCGTGTGTTGGTGAAGGGTGTATACGAAGAAGAGCCATCGTCGTTTAAGAGGGATTTCGATAATTTTAACGTGAAAATGGTAAAAAAACGTTAAAATTCAAAACCGGACAATTTTAGACTCGGTCAAAGTTGACCGAGTCCCAAAATGGTAAAAAATGACCCGGGTACGTTGACCGTACCCGGTGCAGTCAACGCCGCACCCGCACCGGTACTGTTGTCATACCGGTACCGTGCGGGTACTCCTGCTTAAGAGGAGTACCGGTGTTACATAGTTACTTACCCAATTGTTTTTCTCTACTTGTTGAAAATCATGCAGCAAAAGCCCAATTTTTAACATCATCTTGTTTTCAGTAGCTATGTACAAGCTTGCCTTTTGTTCGTAGCTCCTGCCACTATTTTGTTAACAACAAGTTTTGTAAGAAATGTCGAGCTCATTTGTCTCTTGGAGACTAGCATGTGTTTGGATATTGGCGCTACCACCATATTTGACTGTCAGCTGTCCATTTCCTGGGTTTTTTCCTTGTAATATAGGATATTGATAGCACGTATCGTAGGCTTTGTTGAGTAATCCTGGATCCTTTTTGCCTAGCCCATTCTGTTCAGTGGGCAATCACACTTGCTCCTCGTATACTATAGGTGCTTCTCGCTTATGCAAATGGACAACTATATGATAATTGGGTTTCATTTGTAAGGGATATTCTTTTTGGGGTGAGGCAGATTGCATGGCTTGAGAATGTTATTGGGGTGGGGTAGAACTTGAAGATTTTAGAAGCAGCTGCAGTGAAGCAACTTTGTCGGGACATGCATTTGGAGAAAACTTATGTTTATGCAAACAGGAATATGGTCTGCACCTTCTGTTGAAACTCTTATCTGATGGTGGGAATGAGGTTTAGGAATTAAGGGTGATTAGTGGGTTAGCCATCCCATGGGGCACACAAACAAACTGGTATTCTGGTGTGGCAGACCAAATGAGTATGGCTGACACATGAACAAACTAGTGATCATTGTACTTTAGCAAATGATTGTGGAAAATGTGTACTATGGACAACCAGAAGGGAGGATGTTTATTCTTTGAAGATGGTTTAAATCTTCAAAGTCTTTTGGGTGCAGTTCTATGTCACACAGACTCGCCTAAAGAGGCCGCACACCCGTGTCGACTCGCCGACACGGCGACTCGGCTAGACACGGCAAACATTAAAAATTTAATGTTTTTTTTTTTTCATTTTATCAGACTTTTATGATGCATCCAGTTATTTCCATGAACAATCCTTTCAAATATTCAGTATTTTTGTGATAAAACACATTTTCTCACAAGATTGTAAGAGTGAACTATCAATTTAATGTATAATGTAGCCGTGTCCGCGTGTCTGAAAATTTTGAAAATTGCCGTATCCGCACCCGTATCCCCACATCCGCACCCGTATCGCATCCGCACCCGTGTGACATAGGTGCAGTTTTAATTATTAGAAAGTTATCTTCTTGCATTTGAAAATGCTTCACACTGTAGTTTCTTGTGTTAAATACAAGTTGTGAGGTCTTATGGATTTTGTGAGAGGTTCAATATTCTCATTTTGTGAAAACCTATTTCTGGTTTGTAGCTTATTGAATGGGATGCAAAATTAGCTAGTCCTTCACCATGGATTTTGAATTGCATAAGGAATTAGCAAATGCATATAGTTCTTAGAGGTGAAAGTTTTAAGAAAAGTAAGTAAGCAGCATAATTAGGTGAAAGAAGGAACTACAAATGTATCAAAATGATCAATCAGATGCTAAAAGAAGGAACACAAGCATTGCAAGATGATCAAGCCCCAAAAGAAGGCAAGTTGGTCTGTCCATTTCCCTTCTACAGATTAAAATGGTTGAAGCAAGAAAGTGTTAATGCTGTAAGATTAGATTTTAGTTGAAACTTGAAACCATTTGGAGTGATTCAGGTGGTGTTGAATTTATATTGGCAAATTGATAGGATGCCTCTTCCACAAGGAGCTGGACTGATCTTTTCTATGGCCAGCCAGAAATTTTGGTTGCATGACTTTGTGTTTCTTTTCGACCACTTTGCGTTGCAGAAAGTGTTATTTTTTCTAAAAATTAGTTGCTTGTTTCTTGCCTATTGCATGTTATAGCTTATGCATAGTACTACTATAATTAACCACTTTTGCTATATCTCAATTGTTGTCTTCCATTTAGTAGCATCTTACTTTTCCTGTTGTTTATTGCCTGCAATCTTTACTTTGTGATTTTGCTCCACATTTGATTGGGCCATATAGAAAGCTGCGTAAACTTCTTTAGAATTTTTGTTTTAAGTCACTAGCATGGGCGTCAACAGAGCTCTAATTTTATTTACTTCTTATTTCCTTGGCAAAAGAAAATAGTACAAGCATTTGTCTGTGATTACGGAAATTTTCATGTCCTATTCTTGATATGATAAAGAAATTTTCTTGCTTGCAGGGATGATGGATTTGATCTAGACCTAGAAGATATAATGGTCATGGAAGCAATCTGGCGATCCATTCAGGTACTCTCTGGGTGCTTTATGGAGATTGGTTCCTTCTTAAAGCTATTGAATGCAAGCATCTTGGGGTGGTGGTAGAATGTGCAATTGAAACTCTCTTAACTAAAAAGCAGCACGAACTGACAATCTGTGGTCATTTGTATAATTTGAAAATTGTTCTAATGGTGTGTCATATTAGATTTCCAACTTCCCTTGCCTTGTGCTTTTTCTTGGACAGTCTGCTTGTATCATGCATGTCTCATGATTTATAAAAGCTCTTCAGTCTTCACTGTCCATGTAAGCTGTTAGAAAATTAAATCATAATGGCTTCATTGGCAATGAGTTGCACTGATGAGAATAACCTTACAATGTGGTCATACAAAGTTCACAAAACCACAAATGTTCATGATTGTATAACAATGAAGGTAATTTTTCACTTAAATAAATGGGGTGAATTTCACCGCATATTGTACATGGGGAGTAATGGCTAGCTATTAGACTAATCCATGAATTATCAGCAACTGATTGCTGCCTATGTCGAAGGATGAGTCACTTTAACTGGTTGAGAATAAGATAAAGGATAACACATATAAAATGCCTAAAGTATATCAAAAATCTATAATACAAGTGGAAGCTTTCTGGCAAAACTTCAAAAAAGGAGGTTGGGCTTCTAATTAATTTGGCTCCGCTATAGGCAACACAGAAGTGCTAGTAGCGAGGCAGTAAGCATAAGAGGAGCATCTCTACTTTGTCACAGGAGCTTGCAAAATGACTTTGCAAACTCCACCTCAAAAGGAAAAGACTACGAATACAGTTGATCCTTTGTATGAAAAGAGCATCTTTCTTTTCTCTTTGTTGATCAACTGACTTCGAGTCCACTATTTGGCCCTCTTATATATTCTTATGGGATTGATATTGTGAGAGAAAGGAAAGAATAAAATTTGCACAAAACCAGATACAAAACCAGATTTCTTTTAACAATTGAAAGTTTGTCAAAAGAAAGTTGACATTAATCTTTATGAGGGCTTTTTCATAGTTGTCCAACAAGCTGATACTTGGAGTCAAAAGAGAAAGAAAAACATGTTGCTCAACATTCTATAGAACCATTGTCATGTTCGTGTTTCATATGCTTGTGAAAATGTGTTTTGCTTCTTAGTTGGATGACACATTTATTATCACAACAAAGTTCAGAAATTCCTATTGACAGAACAATCATATGCTTGAAGAGTTTCCTTAACTAGATGTTTTCAATGACATTGGAAAATGGACACTTTTGCTCCACACTTTGCTTCATTGGATGGAGGCTTGTTATCCTATTTTGAGATACCATGAAATTAATGACCTGCATTGCAAATTTCAAAAATTGGAGGTCGTAGCATCAACTTTTCTCTTTAAGTCAAAATGACTGTAGGAAATTAAGTTAATGACGAGAATGATAAGCAGAAGCTTTGATTGTTCTTTTGTTATATTATATCCAGCTATATGCGATACTGTGGTGAGTGCACAAAGAAGTATGTTGAAACTTTCTGCCATGTGTAGTACTTGAGCTGTTGAGCAGTATTGGTCCTCGAACTTTTGAAGTAGGCGAGAGAACCTATTACTTGATGAAATGGAGTAAGATTGCATTCAGTTTTCATTTTAAGAGAACCTCCGCTTTCTTGTCATGAAAGCGAACAACAAATAGGGGCAACAAATAAATGGTTGGGACCATCGCCAGTCTTGGATTTTTAGGGGTGACTAGGTGAGGTTTTTGTTGGGCATTAAATGGGAAGTTTGTTTTTATGGGAAAAATCTCGAGGTTTGAGAAAATTTGAAGTATAAAATAATAACAGAAAACATTATGAAACATTGAAATTTCTACTGATTGTCTTACAAAAACTGATGAAAGTCCAAAATAGTCGTTAAAATGTTAACAGAAGCATCAAATCAGGATCAAAATCAATCAGGTTTGACAAGAAAGTTAATGTCTGATTAGCAATCAAAATTTGAATTCAGCATAAGTTTTTGATGCAAAATCTGATGGGTATCAAATTCCGATCAATATCTGTGTACATGTAAAGGTAGACCCTGAAAAGAATGAATCATATGCACTCCAATGCATTTAAGAATGTGTCTAAGACGGTCATACATGCCAGTAGGGGAGGTATTTGATTGTAATATGTTCCATACAGATATACTTTTGTGCGATTTTGTTTAGTATTCCAATCACATTTGAGTGTATTGGAAGTTGCTTTATGTTACTTTTTAATTCTGGATAGTAATGGAAAAAATATATTGATAATATGAATCATATGCACTCCAATGCAGGAGGGTGATGCTGGTCAACGGCCTGTGCCCTTTGAGGAACCTGCTTGTTCAAGACCTTCAAGTTCAGAAGTCCAATGCACACCATCTGGGTTTCCACATAGAGAACCATCTTCATCTGCTGGACTAGCTTGTGCAATTGCGGCTTTGGCTGAGAGGCAGCACATGGATACAGAACTAACTTCAGATGACAGATCCAATGGGATAGCAGGGTCGAGGAACAGCACAGTTTCAGAAGGTGAGGCAAGAACGAGCACAGGACATCCTATTCAAGAGAGCTGGATTGAGGTGTCTCCAGAAAGTGGAAGGGCTTTGTCAAGAGATGATGCTGAGTGGATGGTGGATCATGTATCGGAGGTGGCAGAAGCTGGCACCAGCTATGCAAGTAGCAGTGTGCATTCTGTCTCTGATGCTGCAATTGACTGTTCACCGTCTATGCCAGGCTTAGATTTAGGCTGTGATCCGTCTCCTTTGACACATCAGGGTGGGGTTGTGCCCGAGAGTTTTGAGGAGCAGATGATGCTCGCAATGGCCATTTCTCTGGCTGAGGCCCGAGCTAGGCCCAGCTTGCATGGTCCTTGGCACTTGAACAGTTGTTAGTAGCTTTATGAACGAGAAGTGCGGATTTTTCTTGGTATAAAGAAGGAAATAGATGTAGAGTACCCTAATGGGAATGAAGAAAAACAGGTGGTTAGAGGCAAACATTGATTCTATTACTAAAAAATCACTTGTTATTTTTTTTTTTCACTTTTTTCCTTAACCTTTCTGCCAGGATAGGGTTTTCTGCAGGAGGATGTAAAGCTATAAGTGGTTCTTTCACAATTTTGATTCAAATGACCTATTTTACTGTTGTATGTGCTCTTATACTTCTCTAGTGGAAAATGTTCTTTTCACTGCCTCTGTTCTCAGGTTCAACTGCGTGAGAGGTGGCCAAGCTTCCTCGTTTTGCCATGTTCCATGTATAAGTAGGGTTGAGAGATGAGATGAGCTGCCCATGACTTGCCTAGAATTTGACTCATCAAGGGCCTACTCGAATTCATGAAACAGGCTCAGCAAGCTGAACATGAAGAAACAGGTACTTTGCTCACTTGCAATCATTAACTAATTACTATTTTTACATGTATCATGAGGTTTTTGAGATGCAATTCCAATTCATTGTAGCTCTGCGATAACATATTTATTTTGCGACTGAACCAGTCCAAGTTTGTGAGGCAGGTTATGTCCATATATTATTTATATAATGACATCGATTTTTCATTCTATTAAGATCGTCAAAAGCCACTAATTTAGCTGCACTTCATCCATGAGCTCCAGCTGGGTTTGGTTCACCATGATAAATGAACTGAGCTTGAAAACTCTCTGTTCAGTTAGTTTGATCAATTTTCCAGTCTATATCCACTGAAGTTTGTCTTTCGTTTTCCTTTTTTGCCTTTCAAAAATGATTCTGTTTAGCAGTCAAGAAGCGGGCTCCTCTTTGACCAGTCAACCATTTTTCTTTCAATCGATTGGGTCCAAACTCCAAAGGAAAACCTGAATTTCTTCCATCTTCTTGGGAGCAGCTGCAATGTCCCTTGGGCATATTTAAGCCCCAGTTGAACATTTATTGCTTCAGTTGTGCAAAGGGTAGAGGCCATGGAGATTGCGCCATGACTGCCCCGGAAACAGTCATAGCCCTCCGAAGTTCTCCCCATGCTGACCTATTTAAGACTCACTGGTCTCACTTTTCAAGCAGAAGCCTCCATAGGTAGATAAAATGAATTTGCAGAAAGATCTGTTTGGTAATTTTGATTTTGTTTTGTTTACTCTAATTTTGAAGCTGGGAAACAGACAAGCCAATGCTCCTCCGGAGGAACATGGTACTGGTGCCATCAAATCAAATGGCCTCTAGCCGAGTTTTCTTTTGTAGGCAATACAGGATAATTTTTCTTTTCTTTTTTTAAAGTTTTTTTATGTTGAGTAATCCTACTGAAGCCAAACCACGGAGATGACCCCTCCGGCGACTTGTGGTGATGTTTGCTCATCTAGAAAATGTTCTTGCCCCATGGGTTGTTGGAATTATGTAAATATTGCAGTAATTGTATCGGTCGCGTTATTGGTGCTTACGGATAATTTTTTTCTACATGTTCTTCTGTTTATAGCATATGTTTCTATGACTCCTAAAAACTCGTGTGGCTTCTAATAAATTGACGCCGTAGCTAACATAGAGTCGCTAGAATATGTTTTAGTGAATGTTTTTCAGAATTAGGATAACACAGTTCTGCATATTTTTGTATCCGACATATAGTTTTCTTATAATGACATTTTCATGCAAAAGGTTTTGCCATTGATTTGAAAAAACCCGCTCTTACTTGATATCTCTAGTGCTGGTTTTATCGATGTAACTGCATGTCCATTTAGGGGCCTCCGTTTTGTTCATAGTCTCTAAAAGAGATTGCGCATTTATTTTGTCCCGAACATGGACCTCCCTTTTATCAACTGCCAAATCAGGCCTTGATTGTTGCCGTGTAGTTGAAGTGTCAGTCTAAGTGGAAAGAAATGGTGGTGATGTCCTCAAGGGCTCGCTGCGTTCTGGAATTTTATTGTAGAGGTGCAACAAAAGTTCTATTCGGTGAAAAGTTTTATCACGAAACAAACGTGGAACTATATGAAACTTTACTTTTGGCAACAAAGTTTCACCAAGATAGTGCAACTTTATTCGTGGTCTTTTTTTCCCATTAAAGTGCGTGCATGATTTTTAATTTGCTGTTGTTGAATTATTGTTAAAAATAAATTATGTTTAAATTTTCATGCATAAACAAACATGGTACTAAAAAACCCAGAATAAAAGTTTTAGAAAATTAAACAAATAAGGTGTATGGAAGGTGAAACAAAAATTCCATCAAAAATTTTTGTGGTACAGCGTTTTGATGCCTGAGTATTTAGTTACAAGTATTCCAACGCTACCCATGTGCAAGACGTTCTTAAACTTAGGAGAGTGTTAAGAGCATATGCTTACTCATGGAGCAACACATCGTTACTTGAAGTCCTTCTTCTTTGGTATCAGCAAAAGTACGCTTGTATTGCATTTAAAAAGTGGAAATGAGGCCTATTTCAGATTATTACTAAAAGGTAGACCCTGAAAAGATATTCGATCATGTTGATAGATTACGAGATTCCGTCTTTCTCTTGATATTAAGAAGCTGCCTTAATGTGTCTGGGTAAAATCAACTATGCCATCCACAGATATGACGTCCAACATCCAGTATTGCATCTTCAAGTGCTTTTTTGATAAATCTAAGTATAGTTATGAACTCATATGTTAAAACAATGTGAAAAATGAAATAAAATCATGATTGCCAGTGTCTATCGGATGTTATGAGTTGATATAAAAGCATCGATTTCAAAAGCCCTAATGAAAGCTGATGTGTACGTCAAATTTGCATGAATTTTTCTGTTTGAATTCTACGGTTTTGGTTACATGGAAGTCCATCTGTATACTAAGATTCATGTAAACTACTTCAAATTCTAGAGGAAGCATAACATCACTCTGGCATCATATTTGAAAAGTTGCAAACTAACTTCCCTATACATATATGCAGAAAGACAAAAAAAAAAAAGAAAAGAGAAGAAAGAGAGAAGAAATTTTTAACAAAGCTTTCCAAATTACTCCTAAAATCATATTCAGTCAGGGTTGGACAATGGCAACATAGATCAATCCAGACGGCTGTTCCTTTTCATTTTTAGTGTATTAGGAAACATCGGATCTCATAAAAAAACTCAGGTTGGATATTTTTCAGTTACTTGTTCCTCTTGGTTAAACCAGATAGGTAATTGCCCGTTTCTCAATTCTCATGTATCATATATAATCCCCAAAAACAGAAACTGAAATCAAGTTGGACATTGGCTTCTAGCCGGGCGGCAAAAAGATCAGCTATAAATATCTCATGTTTCTCTAGATTTCGTTTCTGGGGACTGTTTGTCCAAAGATATTTACAAGATTTGCACGTGAAATCTTAGTTGATCAGAACTTTTGTGTTTACAAGCAAACATGATTTTAAGAATTGCGCTATCAGTATAGGTGCATATCAGGCCGGATGCACATCGTCGTTTAGTAAAATAATAGTAATAATAACATTTTAAAATGAAAAATATTTTAAAAAAGGACCATGGAAGCAGATAAGGTTCTGGTTCTGCCCACAACTTTGTTAAAACAATTCTCTTCTGATTCTGATGTTGACAACACTGATTAAAAGGTTTCATATTTAAGTGCAAATCTTGTGAACTCTTGATACTAGGGGACCATTTCAACTCATTCTGCTTTACAAATGCGTGAAGAGAAAAAAATAAAAGGTATTGTGCCCGGATGACGCATACTTTTTTTTTTCTCTCTCACATTTAGCCAAGAAAGACAAATGCAAGTGGAAATAATAGAAGCATCAATTTTAGAATAGTCGAAGGCAAAAATTCAGTCCTAACCCTTCATAGTAACGGTGGCAGACCTCTGTACTCCTCCATGGCTACAAAAACTACATCTTGCTTTGGCTTACAGAAAGAATGACTCTCCTGTGCCGACAACCCTTTTCCATGCTCATGCAAGAGTTTTTCCTTTTTCCTTTCATTTGAAAGAAAAAGTAAATGTTTCTTAAAACTTGGGTAGCATTTAGGTTTTATTGGATTTCACTTGTTTGAATGCTGTGTGATTGAAGGATTCAGACATGAATTCAAACCATATTTCGTAAATCAGATTTTAATATGACTAGCATGAGATTCAATAGTTATATTTTAACAGATCCAATCTTTATTAGACCTCAGTCAGATTTCAGACTCAGATGTGACTTCAGTTATAAATTTTTTATATTGAATCTTGTTAGCTACTGGGTCGGATCTTTAGAATCCATCTAAGTGGGTTAAAAATCATATCAATTATCAAATATATCATATCCATTTACATCCCTATTTAATTCCTGACCAATTGTCCAAGGTGATTTGGGTGGGGGTCCCTTGATGGAGGACAAGTAGATTGATATCAATCAATGCCCATCACATGCCATGTCCTTGAATGTCCTATTCACCGGCATAACTTTGCATCCATTCTAGTCATATGCATCAACTGTGCACATTAATTGCCACATGCTTGTGGGCACACATCAGAAACTTCATTCATTCAAAGAAAAAGAGTTCAACTGCACACAGAAACGAGCATGAGGATCTTTCTTTCAGTTCAACTGCACACAGTCCAGCGCCTTGGCGTCAGTTTGGCTAACCAGTGTCCCCTATGTCTCGTCGCGACTGAGTTTCGGGTCCACCTTTTCACTTCGTGCCATTTTTTCACTAGTGTCCTTGCTTCCACTTGGCCTTCCCTAGCTAGTAGTCTTCCAAACCCACCATCCATTCGTCTTCTCTTCCTCTTTTGTCATTCCCCCCACCTGACTGCTTCCTGGGGTCATGTCTGGAGGTCGTGGCTCATTTCAGCTTGGTGGCGCATTTGGGTGGAGCGCAACAACAGGGTCTTCAGGGGCTCCTTCTCTTCGTCAGATTCTGTTGCTCGTCTTGTGCAGGGGGATGTCCAGTTTGTCATTCGGTTAAAGCGCCGTTGCAGGACTGCGGTTGGGTGACTGTGCCGCTTCGTCTTTCCTCTTCTCTCTTCTTCTCTGTGCATTGTATTGTATATTTTCTTTTCCTGTGTGTGTTTTTGCGGTGTGTTTTTTGCGGATTGCTTCTGTATTTAGGGGACTTCTTGTCCCCAAATTTTGTTAAATATATTCCCATTTTATCGGCTCTCTCTCTCTCTCTCTCTCTCTCTCTGTGTGTGTGTGTGTGTGTGAACAGTATTGGTTGACACGTTCTGTAAATTATACATCTTCATTTCATATCATAATGTATTAACACATCTTTTGGGCTTTAAAATACTTTTCTTCTTTATCTTCTTATTTTAAGGTAACTGAATAAATTGCAAACTTCATCTTGTCCAATACAAAAATATTTTCAATCAGACACAATTCAGTCAGTTCTTCAAATCTTTCTCGAAAATTCAATTCAGAAACTTTTAACAACACATCCGCCTCAACTCAAGCTCGGGTTCACCTGCTCTTCCATCACCTCACGAAACTTCAAGATCAAATTCATAATTGGGTGGTGGCCTGAATCAATACCCGAGAAAATTATGATGTCTCCTTTTCATGGCCTTCTTTCTGAAAAGTAGACACTACAGTCAGCAATTTTGGAGGAGAAAACCATAGACTACAACAATGCAGAAATGAGCCCTAGATTGGGGCTCAACAAAGTCTACCCGGCAACAGCTTCAAGATGAGCACCATGAATTTTAGTGGGTCCTAAGCTCTGCAGATACCTTTTCTTGTAAGGCTGGAAATGTTTCATGGGCCATTTTCGCGCTTTTGCCGTAAGGTTGAAGATGGGCGTACTTTTTAGTGGGCAGATCAGATCTGAGCAGTTCTATCAATCAGCGGCCTGCCAATGACTTGCCGATGATCAGTTAGATCTTGTGCATGCTCATGTACAAGCACCCAAGTCCCTTTCTTGTCAATTCTACCCATAGAAATGTAATCCACACAATAAAATTGCTGTAATCAAATATATATTTTGAGATTTTATAATATCACAAGAATTGGTGGTCATGAAAATAACAATTTTGTGGTTTAAATTATGCGAGACACGGGGATTCAAAAGGTACTTCTACTATTTATTAAATTTCAATTTATTAACAATAGAAATCTTAGGTTGCATCAGTGGAAAACAACCCACACCCTGACACCTTGCTCTTAAGGTCCAGGGCATCAGAAGACAGTAGACCTTCATCTTAATGCCACATTAACAATGGAAACCTTCAAAGAAGAAAAATTCCAAAAGGAAATTGTGGGCTAAGTTGGAAGAAAACAAGCTGCTTTGTGATCATTTGTTTTGCCCAAGCAAAAACAAAAGCAAAAGCAAACCTACCCAAGTTGAAGAAGATTAAGAATCAAAAGAAAAAGCCTGCATTTGATAATTGATTGATGACCAAAGTTCATGACAAAGATGTCAGTGGGGTCGGTGGTGTTGACAATAAATGTGCATCTTCCAATCTCTAGATCTGTTCTAACAACTCATCATGCAATGAATAGGTGTGGATCAACTACGCCCTAAGTAATCTGCTTCAAGACTCAGTTAAGACAAATGATATTACAAAAATCTTTGTTCTTCCAAAGGAGCAGAAAACAAAAGAAAAATAAAGACCTTAAAAGGGAGATATAATTCAGCTAAATCCAAAAAATATGTTCGTAATGAATATTTATCCGAGATAAGACATGAAAGCCATGCACCAAGTACTGCAAGAAATATTTTAAGAAGTTCATGTTCAAGAGCTGAAAATAAAAGACAAGCGAAGGCTTGGAGCAGCCCTCGGCGTGCATGGACTGAAAAATAAGCCTGTGACAAACATAAAATATTCAAGGTGAAAGTAATTTAAGATTAAAAAAAGAACCTTGGTCATAACAGTCGTTTTAATTAAAATCAATACATGAAGCCAGTGGGGAGGCACATGTGGGTTCGTGTGGGCAATTGCCCACACAGACACATACAAACAACTTAACTATTAGTGTCCCACAGCCCCATTTGCTCATTTGCATATTGATGCCCTTCAATTATTGAATTTTACAAGAGTAAGAATTTCTAATAATTTAGCTTTACAAGTGCCAAAACAATTACTCAAATTGGGAAGCCATTGTATGATACATTTTTTTTTTTTTTTTTTTGCATTTCTTTAAATAAATGAAAGAACTAAGGGGGATTGACCTTTCTAAGTTGGGAATTTCAGTTGGAAATTATGGTCGTGCACAACGTAGACGTATGGTTATGTTGGCTTAATTACTTAGAATTGCTTCCCTCTTGTAATTCATGGGGAGATATCTGATAAGGTACAATTAATTCTCTTTTGACTTTGTCATATTAGATGTGCCTTATATCTTAATTGCAATACTAAGGAGTAGTTTAGTCAATGAAATACTTTGTGAGTGTTTCATTAACCTGCGTAAACATTAAAACAGATTCATGGACACTTAGTTCTAAAGTTTCATGAATCTGCACCAATTTTTGAAGTAGATTCATGAAACATACACAGAGCGTTCTAACTACCAAATGACTCTTAAACGCTCATGCAGCAATGAGAATTCATAATTACGTCCCAAAGATTGATGCAGATTCATAAAACAATTTAACAAGTGTTTTGTGAATCTGTCCCAATCTTCGAGGCATATTCACGAAACATTTACAAACTATTTACTGTATCAAATAAACCCTATAGATAACAACATATGGAACAATTAGGAGAAAAATGAGAGGTGAGTTGGAAGACTGGGGATATGGCCAGATACAAGGTTATCTAAGCCAGTTGGGGCTTAGCAACTGCTTGTAGTTCTATATGAAGAAGGAAAATTAGCGGGTTTTCTTAAGTCGTTGTCACATATAATTTAATCAGTGATAGTGGACTACACGCTGGTATCTATATTATCAATTTGTGGCTCTTTTTCTATACTTGGAATAAAAAATCAATTAAACTTGTTTTGACTAGTAGAGATGTGAATATTTAACTTAAAAAGGACGTTTTTTTTTCTCATCTATCACTCTCTCCGCCAAGCATGTAAAGTTTGATAAAACAATAGAATGCCAATAATTAATTCATACTAATATAATATATCCAGTACTTGTTTTTGTGTGCATTTAGTAGCCTTCGATCTCGGATCCTTTTTATGCGGGATCCATGCTGTAAACAAACACCTGATTTTACCACTATGTGAAATCAGATGGTTTAGACCTTAAATCTGTGGAGTTGAGATTCTCAATAATCTCAAATCACTTTAAATTTCAGATCTGAAGCTATGAAACACACCTTTAATCAGATAGACTCAAGGATCCGAATTCTGAATTTAAGATCTTTCTTGTAGCTAAAAAAAACCCCAAAACCTCAGATTGGGAGACTGTAATTTGATCCTTTTGGATCTTAAATCCAAAGATATAATGAATTGTGGTTTTGCTAATGTTGCATAGGTTCTGGCACCAAAATTCAAGGACTATCAGAGCAAGGAATATCAGATATACAAGCTAATGTTTTTAACATAATTAAGCTCAACAATGGCATCCACAAACTTCAGGTATAAATCTCAATTATTGTTTAGAGTGTCCGCTTATTATTCTGGTCTGATGGCTGGAGAGCTGAATCTAAGACTAAACAATATGGAAAAGTTTCAATGCCAGACATGAAAGTTTTGACCAAAGTTTTAATATTTCTAAAGAAACATTGATTTTCTATTGTTAACTATATGCTTTTGTACACGGATTTGCCCATAAGCTTCAGTCAACCTAGAGAACGATCTAGTAGGGGCAGAGAATCTCAATTTAAATTAGAAAAGAAAGTGAGAAACTTAACATATTTGTTATATTTAGAGGAGAGTGTCTTTGGCATAAAACCCCCAAGCTAAATACCCTTATGCCTCTACCGTTCTAGCTTGCTTTGGAGCTTGTATGCAGTGGCAGAGCCAGAAAATTTTTCATGAGGAAGGCTGAATTAAAGTTTCTAAATGTTAACAGGGGCCAGAATATCACTTTTCAAAAATTTTATATAGGACAAATGAAATTTTCTAAAATTTACACGAGGGCCAAGGCTCTTGCAGGCCCTCTCTTGGCTCCGCCCCTGCTTACGTGGACCTACAGTGTACCCTTAAATTTGAATGCCGTGCTTGCTACCATATATATCCTATAGAAACAACATGGAATTCGAACATCAAACTCCTTAAATGTAAACCACATTCCAGATGCACTATGCCTCTCAAAGCAAGAAAACTAAAAACTTGCAATCACTCAGTGGCGGAGCCAGAAAAATTGGCTGGTGTGGGCAGGTACCTTGAAAAATTGGCTGGCGTGGGCACCCCCATCTAACACCTATAGCGGTGGTTTTCGTCAGGCGCCCACACGTGCCCCACGCTGGCTCCGCCACTGAAATCACTAAAACACATATAAGCTGCAACAAAAAATGTCCTTTCTAGTTAGAGATTTTTTTTAATAATAATAATAACAACAATGATAAATTATTCACTTTTGATTTTGTTAAAACGTCAGTAATCACGCCTTGTAGAGAGGGAAAAAGGGCACCAACGTCGTGGAGTTGAAAGTTTTCCCTCGTTGTTTGGTTCTACGCTTAAGAGCATCATCGCTTGTCACATGCCTACACGTTCGCATGTTCAAGAACATGCAGACTCCACAGATATTTTAAGCCTTTCTCAGAAAGATTTCGTCCAAAGATTCTGTCTCCTGTCCAACTAAATCATGCAAATATTTGTTGAAAAATTGAGTGCCTTTTATATCATGCGGGGAACAGGACGGGACCCACAAAATAATTTCGAGATTTTTTTTTTTCTGAAAATAGTAGAAAATGGAAATAAATATTGAGCCTGCTGCCTGCCTATGGCCAACGTACCATTTTTACAGTAAGGAAAATAAAACAAAACATGTGAGACGGCGACGATCATGGTCCAAAATAAATTTTAATCTTTTGGTTTTAGGAAAATTGAAATCAGCCGGCTGCCAAAATGACTCAATATTTCAAATACATCGTTAAAAGCGCCATAAAAATATCAATAAATCAGCACAAACCATTACTATGTTATTAACTGTTGCTGAAGTTTTTTAACTACTGATTTAAAAGGCATCCGGCAACATTAGGCAGCCGGCTTATTTCAATTCCTTTTTTGTTTTATGTTTTTTTAATAAAATCAAGTCCTGGCAAGACTGATGGTAATTAGAAGTAGCGATGTGAACGGATCAGATATATCTTTAATTTCTCAGATATTCACGTGTTTGGATTCAAATTTGAGTAAAGAAAAGTCATATCTGAATCCGAATCTGAAATCCGATTTTACAATCTGAATCTTATTTTTATATTGATATCCGAATTTTAAATTGGATTTTACCAATTTTCAAAATTTAATTGCATTAAATACAAGATATTTGTCTACAAATGAATCCGTATCCAAATCCGATCAGATATTTATATATCCTGATCAGCTTAGAACCATAACGCCCATGAGAATCATTCTTTTGGTGCCTCTAACCATGGTTTGCCCCTCAGAGCAGGAGGGCCTTTGTTTGATGCAACCGCAAGGTGCCCAAGGTGCTAAGTGAGAGGCCGCGGCTTCAAAACTTAAGGCGTTGTTTGATAATACAGACATTTTGTGAGTGTCTCATGAATTTGCTCAAAAAATTCGTGCAGTTGAAATACTATAACTATTGTTCCATAAACTTTAAGTTAGATTCATGAGACACTCACAAAGTGTCAACTGTGTCGTTTCTATCAAACGACAGAATTTTTCTATAAAATAAATAAAATTTTCCAAAATTTACATGTAAATTGCCCACCACCCAATTATAAGTCCATATTATTGAAAAAAAAAGTTTTTTTCATAAAAAAATATCACGGAATGGCGGGACCCACAGATGCGGGGGCTTAAATTCTTAATCATAATAGACATCTCTAATGATGAAGTGATATCCCCATGATCATCAACTAGATCATCAGGGACCGGTAATCACGGGCGGAGGATCCGTGTCTTATTCTCGCAAGTCCGGCACATCTGGAAGAAATCTGCAAATGGGTCCTTTGTTTTTGTTCGGGGAAGCAAAGAAGGCTCCAAATGGAGGGCAGGTGCGGCCAAATCAAGTTAGGGTTCAGTCCCAACTTTGGACGTCTTTAGTGTCTCCCCTCCTTCGGTCCACATTCGCCGCTGCTAAATCCAATTAGGCCCACCTCTGTTCCGACCGACTCCATACTTGATCCTAGTTGTGAAAAGAAATATATATATATATATATATATATATGAGAGAGAGAGAGAGAGAGAGAAAGTATGTTTTTGCTTTTTTTTTTTTTTTAATGTAATGAATCCTGGATACTTGATCATAAGTTCAACATCTCAAGGCAATCATGTTTTTAGCATGAAACGCGTTGTTTGAGCTATAAAAAAAGTAAGCAACTCTTATAACACCAAAGAGCATATGGCAAGACTTTAAGATCCTCTATGGGGCTGTTTGGTATTAGGGATATTTCATGGAACACTCATATGGTGTTTTTAACGCCAAACATTTTCTATTGGGTGGTTTGGCAGTAGGGATATTACACGAGTTTTTCATAAACATGTCTATAGATTAAAGCAGATTCATGCAACATATCTTACACGAGTTTCTCATAAATATGTCTATAGATTAAAGCAGATTCATGCAACGTTAGTTCTGGTGCTCTATGAATCTGTACGTTATCGCATGACACTCGTCGAGTGTTGCTGATGCCAAACAACCTATAGGATCGAGTTGAAACAAAATCTATAATTTTTAATAAATAGTGGTCACCGACGCGCGAATATTCGAGTTAAAAGCATTTTAAAGAGTGTAATGTGAGGAAGAAATGAAAGAAAATTGTTTGAGTTGCTCCAATAGTTGATTGTTCAGCAACCCAACCCTCCTCTCCAAGACGGGAACGGACAGGTTGGCCATGAAATCTCATTAAAACTTCACCCCGTGGAGATCTTATCTTATAGTAAACTGGTCGACGTATTCAATAATTTAAAGTTTAGTTTGTCCCCCTGAATTCAACATTTTATTTATTTATTCAATAGAGACTGAGCTGATAGTCAAACTAGGCATTTTTTTAAAAAATACAAATTTCCATGTTATAATATCCTTATTTATTTACTTTCATGAGTTAAGTATTAGCAGATATGCATTTTACAATTTGAAAGTTTTAACACATTTTACGTGTTCACTTGTCAACTGCATGTATGCAAATTATTGAACCATGTTCGTGAATGTACGGAAATATAAACAATTAGGACCCGGGTTTTAGCAAGTCTGCCTTGACCCGATCGGGTTCCCATCATCCCTCCGATTGGATCCAATATATTTTCGGATCCAGATCTGATTTCATGTTGTCTTGCACGGCATAAGTAGGGGTAGATCGGGTTCCCTTCAACTGGATCCAGTACGTTTTCGGATCCAGATCTGATTTGTTGGTATTGGTTAGATAGACCTACTCCGATTGGGGTGCGCCAAGGGTTTTGTTGGTGTTATGATTTCCAAGCAGATGGATACGGGATCCATTTTGCATGGATCCAAAATCATGCTTTCAAACTTAGTTGGAGTCGGACGGGTCCCACTATACGAAAGAAGGATCTCGTGAAAACACGCAAAAGTCATCTAAAGTTTAGTCCAGGGACCCAATTGGGTCTGACCCGAAGAAAAGGTCCAGATTTAGTTAAGGCCCACAAGTCGGCAGGCTAGTTTGGATGGATCCGAACGTCATACAAAACGCTGAGGCTATGAACCGTAGTCACAGATAGATATCAGGACTTTTGGAGCCATTTGGAAGGAACTGATTCGAAATTTCTGCCTTGTTTTGGCCTTATTGGTGTGTGGGTTTTGGATATGGATCCTTGGATTCATTTAAAATTGAAGCGTTGATCTACCGTCTGACCCATGGATCCAAATTCCACTCTCATCGAATCATTCGTCTGGAACACGGATCTGGATCGTGTGCACAGTACCCAAAACCGATCCGGAATTTCATGGTCAGAGACTCGGAGGAGGACAGGCCAGGGGGTTTCAGTATTGCCGTTTGCGAAATTACATGTTTACCCTCGGGATCTGATCCACCAGAGTTTGAAATTTGAAAACTAGGGAAGTTTGAACCGTCGTTTGACTCGCCGTTCGCCTGTTCCTCCCCAATTCCCATGCCGAGCCATCAGGGAAACCCTTCTCTGCTCATCCTCTCTTCCCCACTGACCAATTTAACCTTGCAAATTAGGACCAACATTCGATTGCATTTTCCCGATAGAGGTTCCAAGTGTCAGGTATTTATCAGATCAATGTCAAATTTAATGCCTGAAAAAACCTAAAATATGCTTTGAAATTATCGTATCCCTAGTGGATCGGTCGAAAATAAAGCTTTTTTTTTTTAGAAAAACGAAAACAATATAAAATTTTTTAAAGTGGATTTAGAAAATTAGTGAAAACTTGACATGTAACATTTCTTGAATGGTGTCTGGAAATTGAATTAGTTTGCTACCGATTCAGTTAGAATTGGCCGGTTCAAACTAATTGAGGCTACTTCTAATAAACTAATAACATTGATTCGGACCAAAACTTAATGTTACATTTAAAGAGTTGCATATCAGCTCTAACGTGACATTCTCTCCACAAGTTGAGCAAGGCGTATCTCTTAGGACTCATATATATGACCACCGTATCAAATTGTTATTGTCTCATGAACATGCTTCAAATGAAACACTGAGTAAGAGGGTTTTATGAATATGTCTCAATCTATGAATAGATTTATGATACAATTACTATTGCCAAACGATCCCACAGAGTCGATGACGATTATAAAACATGATGGCAAGAGCTTACTGATAACAAAAAGACACGACTTTATTTTGTTTAGAGTTTCGTTTCTTCTCACACTACAATGAAAAAACAAACCAAGAAAAGAAGTTGAGTACATGAACTCGAGATAAGAAAACAAAGTTGGCCATACATGCCATATTCATGTTCATCTCATATGGTGTAACATTTGAAATTAAACTTGATTCTTGAATTGGGTCAATGGTCAAGACTACGCCCCACGAGAAGCTAGAAAGAGATCTACATTCATAATTATTTGCCCATTGTTCAGAACCCTTCCAGTAATGGTTAACTTGTTAGGTTCTTCTTTATATTAAAGTACTAAGCAGAGTTGATGATGATTTTCGAATAGATTAATTCAACTCGAGCTTCGATATGCCAATTTTTTATTGTAATGTAGAGAGAGAAACATTGTCTTTGTTCAAGTAGATAATGGGTTTGGTCTGGATAACAAATTTTTAGAAACCCGAGGCCGGTCTCTTCTATAGTGAGTTTGGTCGGACAAGAGCCAGATCCCATGCTAATACTCTACGTTAATTGGACTTTGGTGTTAGTGCCCTGGCGGTGTAATCCAAATTCCAAACATTTGGACCACGAATCTGAATTATAAACGAAGTTGGCAGTCCTTTTAAAATACTGATATACTGCAGGCAGGTTATGCAAGTAATTGTCAGAAAACCACAAGGCCAAGATCGACACTGGAGTTAATCCCGATCTCAACTATTTCGGGCCTCTCTTCGGTGCGCTATTTTGAGGGGTCGTTCGCAGTCCAAGGGCAAAACCGTCTAATCATAGATTGAAGGCCGTTTTCGTCCTTGACTACATAAATAGGGCTGGCTCGTCAAATGCCAACCACGAACGAGGACGATTCGGTCATTTCGCCCCCTCCCCTTGATCGCCCTCTCAACCCGTTTTTAAAGGGCGCAAAAATAGCTGAAGAAAGGAAACGGGGGAGAAGACGCAAGGGAGAAAAAACGATCTGTGTTTGAGCGGCGATCGAGTTCGCAACCGGGCGAAGATTCCATTTCCGGCGAGTGGCTTTCTTCGGCGGAGGTAAGGCCTCTTTTCCGCTCTCTCCCGCTGGCTTTCGCTGTGGTCTCACAGCGACTCTTGCTGCGTTCTTATTGAAATCTTAGGCGAAGTCCTAAACAACGTACTGGAATCCTTCTCCACTCGATCCTTGATTTCGGCCTTCCATTGCGACAAGCGTTCGAGAATAGACGGATTTCTCTATATCCTGCTTGTTTTTCTGGTTTTGAGCTTCGAGGAAGCTCATTTTTGCGTAGCCCGCTAGAAGGATCGTGTTGCAGTTATTTCTTTCCGTTTTTTCGTTTTCTGCAGTCATCGTCATTCGCTTCATCGTCATCACATCATTTGATCAATACTCTTTCTCTCTATGAGAGCCAACAATTTCGAAGCAGCCTTATTTTATTTTTTTTAAAATTGTGTAGAGAATATACTCATGTTACTGGCTACACGATTGTACCCTTGAAAATGAGAGATTCCTCCTGCTTTAGGTCTTCAAGTGTCTAGCTAAATGTCGCTTACCTTCGCCACTGTCTATAAACTGCTGATTAAAAATTGCAACTAGTGATCACGATTTTTCTTTCTATCAGAAGGCAAAAGCCGGTGCCAAAGTTAGTCTTTTGAAAATGTTAAAAGTCTAGTCTAAGAGGAAGGATCTTGAACTTATTTGTGAAAAGGTGCGCCGTAAAAATCCGAGCAGCGTTTCTTTGCAAAAACATGGTTTTACATTCTTTTGTCTCCTTCTAATACAAAATGAGTGTGAAGAGTTACCATAATGACTTGGGCCTTAGCATCCTCCCTTGTGCAAGCACATACTATAGGTGTACAACATAAAGTTGCGGTAGGAGGGATAGGTAAGGAGTTTTGAACTTTTAAGCCGCTTTCAGGAGGATCAGGTGGTCAGGGTATTGTTTCCAAATTGAACAGTATTTTGTTTTTTTCTAAAATTTACCGGGAGTTGCTGATCCCTACTTTTTGTTAAAAATAGAACATTTCTATCCTTTCGTTTTTCAATTTTCTTGTTGATGAAAGCGCCCTCTGAGATGCTCTTTCCCAATATTGTCGAAATCGTTGCCGGGAAATGTACAGAATCTGCCTCTGTTGGACGCGTTCAAATTTGAACCGGATTCATGGTTATATCTTGGAGAGTTTCACCAATTGAAAAAGCTTACTCGAAAAGGATATTTTCCATGTATAACATAAGCATTTAAAAAGCCAAATATTAAAAATTCAAACTTAACCTGCTTTTGTTATTCAACAGTTGAATGCCTGGAAAACTTATTTTCTTACAAAAACCAGGTCTCGAACGCAGTTTTATTGCTATCCACAGTCTATACGTACCAAACTTTCTCAGATTCTTGAAGCGGATAGGAGAAAGGAGCGGATAAAGTAAACCAGCCAATTGGTTTGAACTCCAATACAGAGTTATCAGGAGCAATTAATACATAGGATGATGATTGAGGAGTGACCTAGCTGTCCTTGGGGCATTTTACATTTATTATTGGGGATATGGGCTATGCATGCGCAAAGTGCAACGCCTCCCCTCGTAGGCACCGACCTTTCCCTGTTTCTGCCTTCATTCTTTCTCTAGAAGATTCCCTTCAATTTTTTACCCAAGTTAAAAAAAACCCCTCATATGATCGGTTTGAGTCGAATCAATAAAAAAAAAAGGGTTACTATCATTTAATAATTGTCTTACAACTTGACATTTTTCTTATCAATAGTCATTATATCTTTTTCAAAATTTTGAAGCTAATAAATCATTATGTGCTTTATTTTTTGAATTTTTCATACGAATCTTTTGAATTTTTAAAAACTATTTTCTTATTTATATGTTTTCAGTTTCTAATGTTAATTTTTTTAAACAGTCAATCTTCTACTTTGTACAATTAATGAAAATGCGATGCGGCGTATTTTCTGAATCTTTTATGGGGCAATTTGATTAAAATTTGACTTCATTAATACTTGCAGGAAGTACATCTGTCGTTTTCTATGATGTTGCAGTCTCACCCGGCCCAACCTTCCAACATGCCCATGCGCGAACTCCCCCACTACACCGTACTATCTCGGTTCAATAACCCCAACCGGAATATATAATATTTAGGAACCGGCTGTGCCAATTCTTCCTCCTCTTTGGTTAGGATCTCAGACCGGTTTGGTTGTCCGTTTTGGGTTCATCAAGAGCATGAGCTCACGAATTTGTCACGGTTGAATATTTAAACCTCCAGGGTTAATCTAGCCTGAGCCCAAGTTGGGGTGCATTTACATGAGCCAAGATTAGAGATCCAATGTCAGCTCGCTCTTTATGTATTTGTTTCATTTTTTTTAATTTGGCAAATATTATTAAACCTCAAGCGAGCGGAGCAATATTATTGTGTCTACAATCATTTTTTACGAGAACGGTAATTAAGATGTATGCATTGTTAGAGCTATCAATTTAGGATTTACATATCCGTAGTATTTGCATCAATTATTTGCTTTGAGGCTTGTAAATCTAGGAGATACATGTCCATCCTGTTAATCTCGGATGTAAATGGTCGGAATTTGTTGTTCGAATTTGGTTTCTAATCGCGTGTGCTGAATTCAACCGAATCTGATTTTCAATGCAATGTATTTAAGTAATGAAATCTGTTTGTTTCCCTCCCCAACTTAATTGTCTCTGGTTTTCGACCTCCGGCTCCGCTCCCCTAGACGAAGGTTTCTGACATATTTCGACTTGCAGACTTGCAGTCCATCTCAAGATCGTGCGCTCTTTTGATGATTATTTGCTGGCAAGTATTATTAACTTTCGATTTTTGTTGCTTTCCTTTCTGAAACATAGGCGGCTGATCGAGCGCTGAGAGTCGAGCCACTGAAGTAAGCCAATGCCGACTGTAAGGTATGCGCTTGAGGACTATCCCATTTGTTCATTTGGTTTACCGGTAGAATGCAAATAGATCAGGTATGGTTTGATCTTAAGTCCAAATTTACACACTGTTGTTCAAACATGGTCTTATGGGCCCTAGTTAAACATTACATTTTCAACATTTTTTTTTTCTAAAAAAATCATTTTTCTGGAGGAGCAAAAATCAGTTCACTTGATATTTTAAAGACCGGTAAAAATAATTTGTGCTTTTATCAGTTTACCATTTTCTTGAGCATATGTGCGGCCTCATGTGTAGAATATCACGTGACATGATTTTAATTCAAAATTCGCTTGGGAATCACATTAACATGATTTATGGTTTAGGCTATTTTATATGCTTACGCTGGTAGACTCCAATGAGACATTTCTACTTTCACAAAATGGCTAGTTGATTTCTCATCATCACCGTGTCCGAAGTGGAATCCTGCACTGGAAATCATTAATCCTGTCAACTGTCAAGTGCATCCTTGCGACTGGATCTCATATCTTCTTAGTTAGATTCAGGGAGAGTCCAGAGGAAGGGTGTGGACTGTTTTCCCTATTGAACAAGACCAGTATACCTGTCATAACGGGTCATTTAGCGGGTGGCTTTATTAACATGAAGTGATGAAGAGCCACCACCACATTGTACGCTCGCAGTTGACGATATCTCATCAACATCAAGACGTTGAAAGCCAACCAGGACAAATGTGTGTATTATTGTTTCATATTAAGGGGGTGGCGGGCCTGGCTACCTGATCTACTATCCCTGATTCCCATGTGTACGCTGCACCGGCGACTTACATGTGTGAAAGAAATTCAGTTTAAAGGACAAGTTAGGCACTAGGTGCATCTGTAGGCTTCCGGCTGTTCGTTGTTCACCCGTAACTCGTTGTTCACCCGTAACGTTGAATCATTTTCACAGGGGGGGACCAGAGATGTCGCAACGAACGTTAAGGCCACTGTCGCATTTGAAAACAACAAGCTCCGAGCCAGATGGTGGACACTCAACGAACCGGCACAGTGTTGACCGCAGCCCGAGAGTCAGTGACAGAAGGTCCCCAAGAGCGCATACGGCTGAGGTACGGCCTCCTCTTGCCATATATTAGTTTTTAATTGAGCCATTCTGCATGTTCATTCTCTGCTTATGACTTTATTAACTTCGTTTCCACTTGCTTTACGTTAGTTGTTAACTGAAGCCATTCTGCATGTATGGAGAGAGGGATACCCTAGACTATCAAGTTATGCCCTTAAATTGTGACTTGCTTCAATCATAAACTTGGGTACCGCTTCAATTAAATCCTCGTCCCCATTATAGTAACTCTATGTGCGATAGTGGCATTGAGTCATTGACAAATATAAAATTGACTATGAATAATTCTGCTCCTTGTCAAGGTCATTTATATATGGGTCCTTGGATGAGATGGTATGTCAGTTTTGTATCTTTTGGAATTCTTACTGTACAATTGTTCTTCAACAGAAGAAAGCACTTGCAAATTCACCGTTGCAGAAGAAACGAAATAGCCGAATCTCTAACCTTGAATCTCAATTGGGCCAAGCACAAGATGAAGTAAAAAAGTTGAAAGAACAATTGACATATGCACAGAGTGCCAAGAAAGAGCCCACGATGGAGTCAGAAGAAACCAAGAAACGGATTTCTACTGATCGACCTTCTACTCTTGATGTTGGCCAAGAACCAGTTAGCCCGATGGCAGATTTCCCTGCATCACCGAACACTCCACCAGAAAAGGAGAAACCTTGTGCAATGAATCTAGAGGATGAGATGCCATCGGAGGAGATCTTAGACTTGCAGGTCATTGGTAATTCAAGCGGTAGTCATGGATTCAAAACGGAAAGCAGTATTTCAGAAGTATCTAACATGCTGCATAAGAGCAGCGGGTGCACAGAAAGCATGGGGAGCGCAGAAATAATGGAACTGAAGGCAAAGCTGCTCAGACAAGAACAAGACCTGATCAGGCTTTCTCGAGAGAATGAAGACCTTGTAAGTTTCCCTCCTTGTCTTCTCATTTTTTGTATTGTATTAGTGAGTCTCGAATGTCGATGGACGTCTGCACCTATTTAAGTGAATTTTGACATGGATGGTCGCAGACCATGATACTCTTTTAGCAGATTCACAATTTTTAAACTGAATTAGCTCCAAAAGTTCTATTTTCATTTTCCTCTTTTATTTTGTTTTCCTGACAGAAACTTCAGTTGTTGGAGGTTGAAGAGCTAAGGGCAAAAGAAGAGGAAACAGCCGAACAGGTGAAGCGATTAACTGAAGAACTCGAAGAAAGCAAGCAGAGGACAACACAAGCAACCGAGCAACTTGAAGTAACAATTCAGTCAAAATCAGAGTTGGAAGCAGAGATGAAGAGGATGAGAGTGCAGGCAGAGCAATGGAGGAAGGCAGCGGAAGCAGCAACTGCCATGTTGACATCAGTAGATAACTATGTTGGTTCAGACATCAATGGCCGATGTGGGAATAAACACTTGCCTCATGGTTTAGAGGACTCTGGTTATATGGGTTCAGACTCTCCAATGACAGATAGCATGGAAGATGTCTATGCAGGAAAGCGAAAGGGAGGTGCAGGAATCAAGAGATTTGGTGAATTTTGGAAGAAGAAAGGCCCCAAGTAGTGTGATCTTGCTTGCTCTTCAGTTTTTCCCTTTTTCTTTTTTTCTACGTTAACGTGTGATGCTCCTGTTCTTTATTGTAATCAAGAGGGTAAGCTCCTTTCTTGCCCCTCCTTTGACGGAAGTAGGAGAGAGAGAAAAAAAAAAAAAAAGAGTTCGGCAATGGAAGATGGGGGGGCTGGAAAAAGAATGCTATCTTTTTAACTAGATTACAAAATTTTCATGAATCATCTTCTTGCTTTTGCACTTGTGAAGATCAGCTGTTGTTTTCCGTCGAAATTAGGCTGGTTTGACAGAGCCAGCAAGTGCTCCTTCTACCTGGCTATTTCAGAAACATGTTTTGAAGAAAGAAAGAATTATTTGTCAAACCAAGATGCCTCCAAAGCAAACCTACCAATTTGCAGTGCAAACCTTCTATCGGATGTCTTTAAGGAGACCAAACCTATCAATTTACGTCAGTTAGATCAGCTGAATGTACGGAGAGTCAGGCGCAGAATTTTATATTTTGGTTCATTAAATCAAATATAAATCGTATTCTGATTTGGTACGGGGTTTCTTTCCTTCTTGAATCTGACGTATATCCAATTCTTGTGGGCACCAATTCAAGTCCAACTACGGATCCAAGCAAACGATGTTGATTACCCGGATCGGCTTCACGTGTTTGCGATTCCTACTTCATGAGAGCCTATTTAAAGAGCAAGAGGTTCTTGGGTCTATGAGTTTCAGATTGGATCCGTTATCTACTGCAACGTTTTCTCTCTATCAAAACAAAGGTGTTGCCGAAAGACCTGAATGATATCGTTAATAAAGATGGAGAAAAATGATGGTGGTGATATTAGATTTTCACGTTGAGAATGTAGTGTTCTTTGTGCTTAAGTTTCTTATTTAAGTGACCAGAAGACTATTCCAACCACCCAAAATCCTCTTTCTCCCATTTCTTTAAGGTCTAAGGTTACTTTTGGTGTCTCTATTATTTCCCAACTTATATATCGGTGCCTCCCTTTTGCAACTAACTGCTTATTAGCCCCCACTCCAACCGTTGCGCCAACTCTCTCTTGAAGGACACATTTCCTATTCCTTTTTCCCAAAGAGAAGAATTTGGATTCGCATCTTCCATCCATTACTTATGAGTTAATTTTTTTGTTTACAATTGATCCAAGCTTAAAATGGATTCGACGCCAAGGTGGTGATTCCAAATCTAGTATTTGGACATTCACATTGGACCAGAAAAAAAAGTGAGCCAAAACATGGGCATTTTGCACAGCAAACAGATATAAATGACATACATAAATAACAAAAATGTGTAAACCCATGTGAAAGAAATAAAACATAGATAAAACAAAAGATCCGATCCATTTTCAGAAGAAATTTGAAGGTTGCTCCGATAGAAAATGCAGACGCAAGTACTGCTTTGCGGAATTCAATCTGGTTCAGTTTTACTCTTCTGCTAAACCAGATCCATTTGTTGCACCGATCTTCACGCTTCTGTGTTGATGGTGATGACGAGCACTCAGCTTCGTCTTCACTCTAGAAAGACTCGAAGAGCAGCCAGCTTCGTTCTCTCCCAGTCTCCATATCTCTCTCTCTCTCTAGAACGTTCTTTTTTCACGTTATTTAAATCCAACCCTCGTGTTGGTCATCTCTCTCTCCTCCTCTCCTTTTCGTGCTCCAATGGCGTCCTCCTCTTCCTCGGCCGATTACTCGTTAGACCTTGAAGAGCTTCGTCGGTTTCAATCCATCGCCAAGAGGCCCAGGAAGCCTCAGTAACAAGGTGCAACTCCCTTTCATTCTGCTTATTTGTCTCTTACTTCGCTGTTTTAGTCGTGATTTCGTGGGTGCTGTTTTTTTTTTTTTTTTTTGGCTCCTGTTATTGGTTCTTCACTATTTCATTGTGTAAGTTCCGTTTGTTTGAAGTGGCAAGATGTTCTTAGCGGTAATTAATCCTCTAGGTTGAGATATTGCACCTCTTCCTCCTATGACATTAGGGTGTTGTATACTTTTGCAGTGATTTGTCGTGTTCCTTCGAATTTCACAATGACATGGTGATGCTTATATTGGTTTTGGTTTTGGTTTTTTTCTTGCTTCTTGCATTCGTCTTATTTACATGGTTTAGTGTTTTACAAGCATGTACATTTTCAGCAACATTTGTGAGAGATTCAACTTCACTGCAGCAATCTGAGTAGAATGATTTTGCTTTTGTTTGCTATCTAAAGTACCTAAATATGCTAAATGTGTTGCTCATTTGATCCTGTAGAACATTTGGATTAACTGGATTGACTCGATGAGAGTTCATCTTTGTAACAGGTCTGTCGGTACTAGTTTTAACTTTTGAACTTGAGAGGGCACAGTTTCAGTATGGTACTATGTTTGATGCTTTGGTTGTTATAAGTTCGTCTGCATTTTCTTGCTTAATAGCATTGCATATTTTCTACTTGATGACTAAAGAGAAAGGAAGCTCAACTTTGTTATGCTCTCTTTTGTCGAACACCTGTTTAAGGTGGAAAATTTGCGGTGTTTTCTCTCTTTATGGAACGACCAGGTCCACCAACGACCTACAAAGTGATCCAGATGTGCTAATACGTGGGTGCAGTAGATGCTCTATGTCTATCATGTCTTATGGTTCATTTATCTTATCATATAACTGTTA
This sequence comes from Nymphaea thermarum, assembly GCA_011799765.1. Lineage (NCBI taxonomy): Eukaryota > Viridiplantae > Streptophyta > Magnoliopsida > Nymphaeales > Nymphaeaceae > Nymphaea > Nymphaea thermarum. The sequence continues at coordinate 198,724 of JAANDH010000440.1, forward strand.
AGATAGAAAATTCATGTTTGGTATTTATTGTAGTAGTGAGTTCACTCATTTGTCAAGCATACTGGATGTTTTATGAGGACAAGGATGTGGTTGCTTTGGGCCTTTGGCCAGTTCACATTTCTTTCTACTTCATAACTATTGTTGTTTTTGGTCTTTATCTCACAATTTTATAGTTGTCAAAGGCTGAAGCACCTGTACCGATTGCAAGAACTCCCACTCCAGGTGCTTCGAACGGCAAAGCTACTAGCTATGTTACACTAGGATCTTTTTGCTGGGACCAGGATACAGATAAACTCAAGGTATGACAATGACAATCCTGAGATTCATATTTCACCTGAGTGATGGACAGTTGAATGTTCCATGATCCTTTTAACAGTCTAAGAAACTTCTTGCCATGTCGATTTTCCTTCTTTATGCTTCCACAGAAAAGTCTTTGCCATCTTGTATATTTTGGGAAGATTTCGTACTGGTACTTTTTTGCATTCTGCAGCTTTGCTTTCATCTCATGGCCTTCCTTTCATTAACTGGAACCGGATTGATACTTAGGATGTATGCTTTCTTCTCCATTTTCTGTTTTCCTCGTGCAATTTGTCATTCACATTTGCAACTTTCCCACCAATTTCCTTTTCTTCCCTCGTTCAAGGTTCCTTTAATACATTTTCTTTCCTTTATGAAATATCATTATGATATGGTAGCCTTCCGCCCCTTGAATAGGCACACCTAAGCTGACTTGCTACTTCTTTGTCCAATAAGGAAACTTGGAAGCTGGTTGTATATAGGGCCATGCTTTCTGAACCCCTGTTCTATTATGTTTCTGAACCAATGACGAGTCTTTTTATTTTGTTTGATAAAATTTTGATGAAAGGACAAAATATACGGATGGTAGCTCTTAACTGTTGCAATTTTAGAACCACATTTCTTATTCAATCCTGTCCGAAGGTAGGTGGAGATCAAAGGGATAAGAAAGATGAAATGCCTGACAGGAAAAGCAAACTCTTGGAAATGTTTCATTGCTTTTCACCTTGTGTACTTGTCGTGGGCTGGCTGTATCAAGTTGATTTAAGTGTTCCTTTTGAATTAATTATGCCTGAAGCTCTGTATGATGAGCATGCTTTACATGTTAAACTATGTGTATATGGAAATGTTAGTTATCACAGGAATAACTATGGCTCTAGGGCTCTAATCCATCTCTTCATCATTTCCGATGTTTCTTTGATGCGGACAACTGCATTCTGCTGGAGACGTTGGTTAGCGGCAGCATTGTTTTGATTCACGACTATCACGCTAATTTTGTTTATTTGCTGTGCTCAATCAGCTATATGTCTCGTTAGAGGGCGTGGATCAAGAGAAAGTGGGAGCCGAATTTAAGCCAATGTCTGTTGATGTCAAGTTCCATGACGTATAAGGGAAGAACTACAGATGCGCAGTGCCCAAACTACATCAAGAAATAGTACCAGAGAAATCTAAGATCACGGTGAAACCTAATAAAGTGATCATCACACTACAGAAAGATTCCAAGGGCAATGGGTTAGATTTGCACTTTAAGGAAGATAAGGTAATTTGAGCATCATTATTGCTTGCCGCTTCATTTGTTCCCTTTTTCTCAATTAAGAGTCATGACAAGTGTGAACTTTGGTTTGCAGCTAAAGCCAAAGTCCGAGGAAAATCCTGATCCCATGGCAGGAATTATGGATCTAATGAAGGTGATTTAGTCTATTTTGTCGTACTATCTGTCAGGAGTTTTTCCGCTGTTGTTTAGACATCCAATAAAAGAAAAATTGGTTCTTACTTTGCCGTTCTTTTGCAGAACATGTATGAAGAAGGAGACGATGAGATGAAGAGGACTATTGCAAAGGCATGGACTGATGCAAGATCTGGCAAAACTTCAGACTCTTTGTCAGGATTCCGCTAGGAAGAGTACGTGATGGAAAAGCAATTACCTTATCTCTCTGCTTCTGTCGTCCATGGTCCTGGCTAAAATTTGTATCCTGCATGGCTGTAAAGTCTGGCTTTGTATTAACTTGAGAAAGTGCGAACCGTTGAGGATCTTTGACTTGCATCTTTTTCTTCAAAAACATATTGATAAGAAATATTTTAAATTGGGTATGTTTATACTGGTTTTAGTTTTTGTGGTTTTCTCGGTGACAGATCAAATTCAGCTTAAGCAGCTGATTGATATTAATAATTCTAAATAGTTCTGTTTTATTTTACATGTATATGTATATTATTATTTTATATTTATATTATATTTGTATTTAACATTATGCGCACGTTTTCAGTTTTAAATATTATCGCATTTTTAGACCAAAAACCATATGTGTCATATTCATTTTTAATAAATAAAACAAAGAAGATGGTTCCGACTCGAGTGGACATCCTGCGACCTTTGCTGAATCCTGATAGGCTGATACCAAGGACCCTGATACCAAGGACTTAGTATCAGCTAGAGCAACTTCAAAGACAAGGCAACAAGGCACGTTTACTCGCCTTCTTCTTTTTGAGCTGAAATGTCATACCTTTAGTCAACTATCTCTTCAAAAAATAATCATATAAATGAAAAGTAAACATCAATGCATATACTTCATTTTGAAGGACCTACAAACAATTTCTTTCTGCCTCAAACAGAGAAACTGCGAAATAATGGTCTTGAATTTCACGGAAAGGTTGAAGATGAACTTGAATTACGAAGGAGCTAAGTTTTCAAGAAACAAGCTGGTGGCTTATTTATAGAACATGGCTGCCATAATCTTTATTGAATTGTTCATAACGATGGGCATGGAGGTGAGCTGATGGTCTAGTGTTCCTCAGTGCTAGTTCAACATCTTCTCCAAGTATAGGACCAACTTCTGGATCTGCTAAACACATAAACAAGGTGGTTAGTTTATATTTATTCGCAATTTTAGCCAAGAGTCCTTCCTTGGAGAATTTGGCTTGCATATTGGTTTACGGTAAAGCAAGCAATATTTTCCCATCAAAATTACGAAATTGTTACAAAATTAAAAAAGGAAGGATCTACACATCTTAATATTGTTCTTACCATGGATCCTGTGCTAGAGTAGTAATCGATCTGAAAAAAAAATAGAAAGGAAAAAGTAGAAATAGAAAAGGGCAGATGGTTTCAGACTGGAGTGCGTTCAGCAACTATAACGTCCTGACGGCTGGCGACTATTTGTTTCTACCAACTAAACATACAGATAAATGTTGAAAGCGAAAGCAATAATTCATACAAAAGATAAAGTAAAAGAACACAGCAATTAGCACCTGATTTCATATTCAGTAAGAACAAGAAGACGTCCACACTTATAAAGCTCTACAAGTATATGGAGGACGGTTTCTTTTATTCTCAAATAGATGTGAAACTGATGGCTGCTGCAGCCTTTGTCTCGCTGCTTGGAAGTTGGTGAGAGGGAGATAAGAGGGAAAGGTTTAATGGTAGATTCTTACTGCACCTTCCTGATTCATTGGAGTTCAGGAAACAGTTGCAGGTTTAGGGGATTGAACAAATTCCACCTCCCCTCTCAACTCTGACTCCTAAAAAGAACTTAACTAAAAAAATACTACAATTTCCTACGATCCTTTAGGATCTACAAAAAGTTAATCCAATTTTTTTCTCAGAAAATTCAAAAACTCACATGATTTCAACGTATTTGACAGAAAAGCAGCCGTTACAAGTACATTGATTTGATTAAGCAACATCATACCTTCCCCCAAGCTATCACCCTCCTGTTCTAGATGGGTCATTAAGCGCCTGAGTGGTTGCATGGCTGCCTCCTTGCAAACCAGTCGGATGTCAGATCCAGAATAACCTTCTGTACTGTCTACAAGAATATCATATGGAAGCTCACTGTCACCAGTAGATGGCAAAAGCTCTTCGAACATAGCCCTTCTCGCTTCAGGTTCAGGAAGTGGAACAAGAATCTTCATGGCTGAGTCAAGTCAACTCGTAGCAATATAAGCATGTACTTGCAATTATTTGACAGTGGAACGAGTATACGTACATATGTTCATGTACCACAAATATATTACGGACATAAAAATGGTATCGAACTTTAGCTACTATAGCAGAATTTCAGCAACATCAGGCTGGAACGTAATCATTCAGGATTTTTAACTAACAAGTGGAGTCCAGATACCATTTCGTGAAAGTACCAGACAAGAATAAAGCAAAACCATTATAAAGTCCTGTTGCAGCAAAATTTCAGCATCATAATCTGGATCACGAAGGAAATAATAAAGAAGGATACACGTTTCTCAAGACGCCGGAGCATGGCAGCATCCAGTTCCCAAGGCAAGTTTGTTGCAGCCAAAACAAAAACGAGCTCATTTGTCTTTGTTAAACCATCCATCTATAGTTTAATCAAGCAACCATGTTAGCAAGAAGCATACCAAATTTTATGGATTTAATGATGTATACTGCAAGGTGAAAGATTTATCATAATGAAGTGTGTTATGCACATGGCCATGCATGTGCATGGTGAATATTTCTGTATGCTTGCGTGATATACAAACTACAAAGGAAGATACTGTTCGATATATCTAAAAGATTGCATATCCCATGCTTTAAAGAAAGCTGGCATCACATGTGAAAAGTGAAAAATGCCATACCTGTATAAGCAGCTCTGTCTTCAGCCTCCTACTAGCCTCATGTTCACTACGTCCTTCTCCTCGCTGACTAATGATAGCATCAATCTCATCAAGGAATATTGTTGATGGTGCATGATGCCTTGCCAGCTCAAATAGAACTTTTATCAACTTCTCTGAATCACCTGTACACACGGAAATGTTCCACAACCAAGACAGTAGTTACCTACTATAAACGTCATGGATTTCCCCTTTCTTCCTGCAATGCAAATGATACATGTATCTCCTTTTTACATAAACAAATGTAATGACTCTCAGTGCTGTTTTTTCTTTGTCAAATTGACTACCATGTAAGGGAGTACGCTTGCAGGATTTCACAAATTAAAGAAGGATTCATTCGTCCTCAATTTAATCATCTCCATAGAACTTCAGCAGTAGAAATGGATTTCCAGAAAAAAGACATGAAAGGCTCAGAATAAAAACTGTACAGAAAGCTCAAGAGATCATTTGCTCGATACAAGGGTAAATAATTATTACCAAGTTATGTATATGTAACAGTTGGTAGAATAGAAATTTCCAAAGAGCAAAGTTGAATAAAACCAATAAGTTGGTGAAAATGCATAACTGTATAAACGTTATCATTCTTTTTTTTGTTGGGAAGAGAAAAAACATCCACTTTGAATGTTTGGCTGCATTGGCTCTATCAAGCAAGACACAAGACACTAGAAACCACTCTGCCTCAAGTTCTGAAGGTAAATACCAAATAATCATTTTTTATCGAATTAGTCATGGTAATGATCCGATCAATTGGAACAGATGCATAACCTGCTTAGATATCAATTTCCTATGTTAGCTATGCTAAGTATACAGGATAAACAACTTCCCCAGCACATAACCAATAAAGATATCCACTTTGGCAACTTCAGTTCAGTCATGTGCACATGATACAGCACTAAAAAGGTATAACAAGTAATTTCTTGGAGAATATAAGACAAAAATATAATGAAAGGGTAACACATACCACGCCACTTGCTGACAACAGATGATGCAGATATGTTGAAAAACGTAGTTTTGCATTGCAAGCATTGTCTGCAAGAGAAAGCTACTCAGCTGCAGAGAACAACTTATTATACAATTCTAAAATAAAAATTCAGCACTTAGGGAACAAAATTCATGGAAAAACTATCCACTGAACAATTTAGATGATCACAATAGAACAGGGTAAATCAAGAGATCAAGTGTGAAAGGCATGATTACAAATTACAGTCGCCAAAATTTACTAAAGAACCTTTTAGAAATAATGGCCTTGTTGCAGATTCAGTTTAACTAGTGCTTCTCCAGAACACACAAGTAATTTGCATGTAAAGGTTGCAATATAGAAACAGTGCTGTCATCGTTCAAGTAGAAATAGTTCTGTTGGCAACAACATACAATAAAATGATGAAGCAACATAACCTGTTCATGAGTAACTAAACTCATGATACTCTCATGTCATAACACCTTTATTCTCTATAACTGTAATGATAGAGTATTAAATTGTCAACAAGATGGTTGCACTTATCCATCATTTGAAGACTCTTTTGCTCCAGAGCCATATGGTGTGTCAACAAATAGACTATGCAAGGTTGAAGTAAAGGTTGTTGTGCTAGATCATCGACAATTGCAATTAGATTCAATTGGCTATAAATGAAGAAGCACAGACCTTCCCAGTTCCTGGAGGGCCGAAAAGCAAGATTCCTTTCCATGGTGTTAATAGACCAGTGAAATACCTAACAAGCACAATAACCAGCAGTAGGTTTCAAAGAACATTTAGAAAGTTAACATAACATGTAGAAAAATAGGCAAACTTTGATAGGTAATATTGTAGCTCGAGATCTCAAGCCTGCAGCCTTAAGTAACAGTGTCAGTTGGTACATCACTTCATAAAGACCATGGACAAAGAACTATCATAAAAAAGGAAAGACCAGAAGAAGCATTAGCAACACAAGCACAATTTTCTCTCTTTTACTCACACATGCACACACACACACATACCCACATACAAACATACACTCGCACATGTATATAAATATGCTTACAAAAGCCAAAGGCCCAAAGCTATGCCACTAGTAGGGCATACAAAGTCAATGGAATACAGGCACAGCTTTATAGGACTAGACATTATTATATACACATATGGCTATCTTTACAGTACATAAAGATGCTCTTATTTTACATTGATATGAATGATAACAGCTAATAGTTCCAGTTAGCCAGATGCATAAAGGTATCATTGATCTTACCAACATAATATGAAGCAAAGTTATAATTGATCTTACCAACATAATATAGAGCGTCAGCATATGTATAATTGCCTTCTTAGAAAAATTTCTAGACAAAAGTGCTCAAGTAATTTTAAGACTAGCTAATTTTCCCATTTAGCTCTCATTTCCTATACAAACTTCGTCATGGCATTTGTTAGCACATTAACCTTCACCTTACAGTAAAGAAGCTGCTGTTTTAGTCCTGGTCTCAGATCAATTGGCTAAAATGACCCCAAATTTTATCAGTGACTTCCTACTTTTACCTGTCGGATGCTTTGAATATATTCATATTTTTGAATGAGATTGCTATATGCTTATTCTATAGCCCTTAAATTAACCCTTACAGAACAAACAACAGATACCACAGCAATGATGTTAACAAACTTGTGTTGATGCATGCATGTGCATACTAATTCTGCAGAGATTACAACTGATATAGACAACAAAGCATGTACTATAAATAGGTGCATGTTAACAATAAATAGCTCACATACTTGGGATACTTTATAGGCATGACAACTGCTTCCTTAAGAAGATGCTTTGCTGTCCCTAAGCCTTTGATACTCTCCCACTTCACATCAGGGCTTCCTCGGATAATATCCCTATAGAAAAAGACAATCATAACAGGTACTTGCTAATAATATCACGGTTACAGCAATTAGCAAGTGATGATTGTGCTGAAGTAAGTTGTTTTCAGTTCATAAGAATTACCTAGTCAGGCTCTCAGCCAAGGTGCGCATCTCAGCAGATTCATAAGCTGGAACCAGTGACTTTACTCTAATATTAAAGGCCACAAAAAACAAAATATTGTTAGCAAACATGAAAAAGGAATCTATACCGAATCTTAAGTAGAACTGTAGAAGTTACTAACAGTAGAATCTTGTTGTGTAAGAAACATGTTGAAATGGTGAAGAAGCTATGCAACTTATGACTTCTATTACATGTGTAACAGTCAACCAGATAGATAACAAGAAGAGACAACCACAGAAAGACAACACTGACTATGCAGAATGACAAGAAGTTTCTAAAAGCAGAAGCAAAATGTAAATATGTGAAAGCATGGACTAAAATTATGAAACAATGATATTATCAGTTAAGCCAGATTGGTGCAGGTGCAGGGAGAAGTACAAAAGGTATGACATGACAATTTTGGAAAATGTATGCCAGCTGCTGGATCTGGCCGGATGACAAAATATTTAATATAGGTCACTAAAAACACCATGCAATGGAAGAGTAACAACGGTTTATGATATAGCGAGGGTTCATGGTGCATTTAGCTACAACTTTTAAATGTTTAGCATCCAGTAGCCAGCAGAATTCAATTTCCCTTAATATGTGTGTGTGTCTGTATAGAGAGAGGAAGTTTATGTCGACCGCTTATGAGTTGTTTGGTTGAGTTATTCCTGGCTTAGGCCCCTTAGAGGATGAGGCATGGGCTCCCTGATCTGTTAATCAAGTTTAATCCTCTAAAGCTTTGTTGATCAGACAAATTAAAGACATCGAATCATAGAAGTAAAAAAGCTCTGGTTGGTCAGGGGCATTAAAGAATTATGCCTTTATCCCTCTAATAATGCAGTTCTAAATAATTAAAATTGATAAAAACAAACTTCATATAAATCTGAGTGTTTGGAAAATGGGTGGAGTATTTATTTTCATGATTCTTACCATAGGTCGAGAGCTGATTGTCTATATATGCCTCAACAAAGCGACATGCAGAATACTAGTGGTACATTTTCTTAGAAGTTTACATGGTTTGCATGATAGATTAGTAATTCCATTCAGAAATAATTTAGTAACCACACGAACAAGAGCTATCGATCACACAAAATTGTAACAATAGTAAGTCTTCAAATACCTAACATTGAAACTGCATGTCAATGCAAGTCACGCAAACAAGTGGACATATTTGAACTAATTTTCCTATTACTATATAGCATAATTGAAAAGCTCGTCTTACGGTTTCTCAGTTCTGTCTTGCATCCCACTAGGAGGAAGTTGTCCATTTTGCTTCTCCTGCTATGTCAGACACCCGTCAACACGTGAGAAAATAAAACTTGTTCCTGCAAAATTACAGTCTGCTTCCCAGCTATTCCCCGAGAACATCAACTGATTACGTTTCCAAGCATTTAAAAGGTAAATCAGAAGCATCTGTTTGCTGCCATATGGAGCTTTTCCTATACCTGGCGTTGGAACTGTTCATATATGGCCATCTCAGATGGATTCTTCTTATTCCCGTTTTCCTGCGCTACTCCATTTGTATGCCCATTTCCAGTTGCCTCGCCATTTAGTTGGCTTTCAGTCTGATCACTTAAATTCTTTTCTCGTCTCCTCCCAAACATTGCATCATAGAAAGCCTTGAAATCCTGATGAAATAATAGATTTCACAATTCGAAGTCACAACCAGTTTTACAAACATTTTACCTGTAATCACTCTACTAAGTTCAAGTCTCTGCCTCGACTAACTTCGATTACTCGAGCTTAGAAAAACCCAAGCACGAAGTAAGTGGTGACATGCAGATAGACGAGACTGGAGATTCAAGATTAAACTCCACAGAAATCAGACCAGAACTCAGAACATGTGAAGCAAAGGAACCGATTTCAGATCGATGCAACTGACGCAATGCAAGAAAAACTTTGACTCTGCATAGTAAAGGCAAGCAGGAATAACCAAAGAATTCCTCGTTTCCGTAACTTCCATCAAAGGAAAAGGAAAGAAGCACACACTGAGATCCATAACCAAACAAACACAAGCCAAATTAAACCGCAGGAGTTAAGAGGGCCAAAGGCAAAAAATGCGAGATAGAAGGTGTGATCTCGTTCCTTTTCCTCCATAGAAAAACCACAAGATCATAAAACATTACACCTCTAGACGCTCAACTTCATTCCAATTGTTCTATATTGAACACAGAACACCAATTGAGAGAGAGAGATGAGAACCTGGAAGGACCATCTAGTGGGTGAGGGCTCGTCTCTCGTCATGACAGACGGGAAGAAGAAGAAGTTGGAGAAGAAAGAGAAGCAACAGCAGATCGCTTCTCTCTCTCTCCCCCCTCTCTTCGCTCTTGTCTCCTCTGCTTCTCACCTCAGAGTGTATGTGTGCGTTGATAAAGCCACGAGGAAGTGGGAGCCATTAAATTTTTATTGCCAAGTGGAGCCTCAAGAGCCAAATGGAATCTGATTTACAGATACCTAGACGCAAATTGACGACCTGCTCCCCAAGTGATGAAGTCAAGCCATTAAATGACCAGCGTCTCGCCACCTCAAGTGCCATGACGAGTCCACTTTACAAGTTACAACTACCATTCTAAGCCACACTCGGACATTTAGCTTTTTAACTTTGAATATTTTGGAGTTTTTTTTTAACCCTTGATATATATATATTATAGTGTGTATATATACATCTTTCATTTCGTTGTTTCCAACTTTTTTACCCGGCTGCCTGTATTGTTATTTGTTATTAAAAAGTAAAAGTTCTACAACAGGTTAAATAAGCGAAGGAAGGTTTTCCATCTTAAAGTTCTCGAGGCATTTTACAATTTTTGTATACGTTAAAGTTGATATTTTCGAAAAAATCGATTCCTTGTAAGGAGTAGATGTTCAATGTAAAGAATATTTGGTAGTGCTAAGTACATTTGACATCTAGATCCTTTTATTTGCAGGCTTGACCAGCCCATCTAGGAACATGCGCAATATAATTTTTTGACAATGAAGAATATAGTTTGGTAAGATTAAGACCCTTGAATTGAACATTTGTTGGTTATTTGGGCTCACTTAATGTTTTACATACTAAAGAAATACATAATTTATGTACATAACAGCAAGTCTAGCACGTTTTCTATGTATTGAACAAATCACGACGATGATGTATAACTAAGTAAAAATGAAGCTGATTTCAGAGATAAAAACGGAGAGAGAGAGAGAGAGAGAGAGAGAGAGAGAGAGAGAGAGAGAGGTCTTACTTTCTACTGACAAAATGAAGAAAGAATGACAGGAAACATACAAAAAGAAAGAAAGAAAGTAAGTTTGCATTGATTAATGGACTAAAACTTCAGCAAATTTTCTTTAAAGCGACGAGGCACATCACATGGGAAGAACACCATATTTATGATTTACCTTTACTTGATCCCATTTTGTGTATTGGCGTCTTAAGCCACAGCTGGGTTCAGATAAAATACACTTCATGGAGGAAATTATCCCACTTTCTGCTATCGGTGTAGATATGAATTCTCAAAGAAGCTTGAGTTCTAGATCTAAGCTCTCCTCAAATGATTTTACCGGTGCATCTCCTCGCGACTAGGTAGATCTTGTTTGTCCAGGGTCCAAATTTCTTCGGCGAGGTAGATCTTATCTTGATCCTCCAGCAGGGTAGCAATAAATTTCTGATGTTGAAACATGTCTTTCTCAAATTAAATTTTTGGGGTCTCAACATTTGTGTGTGTGTGTGTGTGTGAAAAGACAAAAATACCCCCTTTAAAACACGAGACTTTGAACATCGAAAGACCGCCGGTGAGGACAAAACTAGACATTTGAATGTTAAAGAGTAGCAGGCACTGTTCCCAAGCTGAAGAGAGTAACAGTAATAAAGTTCACTTAGTCGGGACTTAGCTCTAGACTCTAGGAGTAAGAGGAAGGCGGCAGAGCTTTGGCCCTTCTTAGGAAGGGAATGGGTTCGCTCCCAGCTCACCTGCTAAGGTTAAACTTTCTTGAGACTATTTAGAGATGTCAATGAATTGGATTTGAATATCACTTTTCTAAAAATAGCAGGAAATTTATATTTTTAAAAATGGCATCCGACCCAATGTGAATTTGGTTTCGGTGGTAAATAAATATTTGATCGGATTTAGATTCAGATTCACTTTTAATATCCATATATTTTTTAAGGTCACATGCTACATTTTTTAAGTTCACATGGTTCTTAGCATGCTATTACGTGGTTATGATTCATCATTGTATTTAAAACTCGGATTGAAATGTAAAAATAATAGTCGGATTCGGATCATATATGATTCATCATTGTATTCTCAAACCCCGCTTGGGCACACATTGCCCATAGATTTTTCCTGACCCTTTTCAATTTTATGCATACTTTGATCATAGGTAAGGGTGGAGTTATGATTTTTTTTTGGTAAGGGCCGAACTATAAATTTAAAATTTTAAAAGGGGCCAAAACGTAATTTTCTAAAAACTTTTGTATGTTAAACTATAATTTTGAAAATTTGATTTTTTTTTTTTTTTTTTTTTTTTTTTTTTTTTAAATCGGAGCCCCACCTGAACCTAAACTCTATTAAAAATGTGAAAGCATCCCTCTTTACTGCCACCGGGTAGCATATATATAGCATCCAAACAAACATTAACATATGCATAGCAGAATTTCAGATGGGCACTAGCATAGCATCTAAACGAAACTTTAACACACAACAGAATTTCAGAGGTCAAGGAAGGAACAATTCAAGAGTGACAAAAATGACATTATTTTCAAGGGAGGGAGAAGTGTCAGAGCCATAAACTTTTGGTTGGTTGAGGGGCACCAAGAGCGGAGCCAGAAATTTTTATGATGGAGGCTGAATTAAAGTTTTCAAATTTTGGCAGGGGCTGAAAAATCATTTTTCAAAACTTTTATATAAAACAAGTGAAATTTTCTAAAATTTACATATATATTAAAAAAAATTGACGGTGTTGGGGAGAGGGGGAGCGTGAGGGGCCAGGGCCTCTGTGGGCCCCTCCTTGGCTCCGCCTATGAGGAGTAGTACTAACCGGCCCCTGGCTTAGTATGATGAAAGACACTTATTTAAGTCTGGTGAGAGCGCGGCATATGAAACTGACTTCCTTGTCATGTTCTCAACTTTGCTTCATCTATTATGCTTTCTCAAATTTTAAGATTGAAAATTATGTGCACCAGATGTGCCTAACATTTCGAGGTTTTACTCAGACTTTCCAAAGATAATGATGTTATACTTTGAGCCGTAGTCACAAATGATGTCTTGGAGTTTTAAACGGCGATGTTTTTCTCGGATATAATAAGGAATTTGAAAAAAAAAATATAGTAAATTTTTAAAATTTTTAATAAACTAAAAATGAAGGAAAAATAAAATAAGTAAAAAAACTAATAGCACAAACAACAAAAAATAAATAGATTTGCAACATATTAAGAATAGAAAATTATAAAAAAAAACTGTTTGACATTTTTTTCGTTTTTTTAAGAAGAAAACACATTTTTTGAGTTTTTTTTTTTAAAAACGTGTTTTCTGTGAGTTTGAGCTTCACCCCAGTGTTGCAGTAGGGAAAGTTCTTCATCAAGGAGCAAGCATTGAAATCTTCAGTTACAAGATGAATTTTCGGGAGAAGAAGGCTTCCTGCAATCAGAACGACACTATGAATCAATGGCACAAGAAACTATATATATATATATATATATATATATATATATATATATATATATATATATATATATATATATATATATATATATATATATATATATATATATATATATATATATATATATATATATATATATATATTTGTGTGTGTGTGTGTGTGTGTAATTTAAGTGATTGATGCATAAATTAGATCTATGAGCTCAAAAAAAAGTTAAGACCATTAGTTCATAAGGCCTTGCAAAATTTAATTTATATGTTGGGGTTGTAATGTTCTTAGAGGCAATTAAAATTTAACGTTTTGCATTCATCCATACGTATGAAAGCGATAGTCACGCCATGCCCTACGGAGCAAAAGCCGCTGACTTGAATCACATTGGTGGCAAACCAATCCAACTGAGCGGCCAATTCAAGAGTGCCATGTTCAAGCTTTAATTAATCCTTTAATATATTGTAAAATTTTTTCTTTTTATTATTCTTGTATATTTCCATTTATTTTTTACTTGATATAATTTTTAAGGATTTTGGCCAATTCACAATTGATTCACCTGAATGGTTTAATCGGCCGATCCATAGAATTGACAGCGTCCCGGGTCGGGTTCACAAACCAATTTTTATGACACTAGTTAGCACACATTTGATCTGCTCAGCCTTTACCAACCATTTGTCCTAGAAAATGCTCTCTTAAATCTGAATTTCGTATTCAGCAGCTTCTACAGGAATGCATAAAAGTATAAGCGCACAGCCCATGCTGAAGGGGAAATTTTTTTCAGGTGTATTGTACTTGCATGAAGGGACTTGTCCTGACCATCAGATATAACAATGAACAATATAAAAGCTCTAAGAATTTTTTTATTCTGATTTAACAAAGAAGATGTGCAGTGTTTTTCTCATATATATATATATATATATATATATATATATATATATATATATATATTTGTCCCAACAAAAAACTTTTGATTATTTTATCTCCAAGGGAGTTGGCGCAATAGATGGGTGGGGGCGGGTAGACGATCAGTTTTTATTTGGAATTATTGGGACATCAATTTTCTGTGCTGTAAAAAAAGAAATACTAATATGTAAGTTGAAGCATAGTAGAGAAATCATCTTGACGTACCCAAAGCATGCATGGGATGGGTGAAGGGTGGGGCTGTCTGGTCTTTTTGTTGAGTAGTATGATGAAATATTCTTCTTATTCATCTAACAAAAACCTTTGAGTTTAACTTGGAAAATTTACACGCTGCAGTATGAAAATCTTCTCTTCATTTCAAGAGAACATGGTGCACCTGCAATAAAGTCTTAATTCATAATTCAGATGCTTATAATTCAAATATTCTTCAATGAGCACGTATTGTTGCTGGAGACCAAGCCTTTGATGGAGTGAAAAAGGAAAAAAAAAATCTTTTCCAGTATTTAAGAATCAAACACGTTGGATTGGAGAATGCAATCCCAAACCATCTCATACTCAAGCAAATTACATTCTTTAAATTTTATATTAAAAAATTTCAAATGCTACTTTGTAGCGTGTATGATTCAAGGGCGGAGGGAGGTGTGGGCAGTTGCCTACGCAAACATTACATACAAAAAGAATGGCCATTTTCATATTAATACATCCATAGTATTTTCTTCATTTAGATGTTTGTCTGAGATAAAACTTGAGTACTACTGCCCAAGCCAGAAATTTCTTGCTTGACTCCTGAAGCATAGATCCACGTATCAGATCCAGATGTAATCCACCTCGAAACTGGCAACTAGACATCCTCTTTCTTTTATACCAAGTCCAGGTCCAATCAAATTTGATACGGATCCGAACAAAGAGATACCCAAGTACCAGTAGTAGACAACTCCACATTGGTCGGGCCCCTAGGTTGTGTAATCTAAGGACAGGATGCCGCACTTTGGTTGCAGAACTGAAAGCTGCCAATGGGTGGTGGCCTGGTGGGGATGATAATGTTTCTCCAAAAAGAATGAGAGAACGCCATTTTCTTAAAGAGGAAGAAAAGAATTCTCCTTTTCACCCAACACTTGCATCAGTGGTGGTGTCCCGGTCGAAAAGGCGCGGCCTCAATTTAAAACTTGGTTTGTTTGAGGAAATCCGAGTTGTGCTTGTTCGTTTTAGAGATCTCATGGAAGAAAGAAGGATGAACTACTGTTCAAGAACCAAACGAGTTGGTGTCACAGTGTAGAGTATTATAGCTGTCAGACGAGTAGTCACGGCCTCTTGATGTGCATGAGCATCGCTGTTTATGCAAACGAAGAACAACGGCATGTTTTAATGGTGGAGAAGGATTGAGACGCCTCCTCAAGCCTCATCTCACGATCATCTATGCTGTGCAACTGAACGCGGTGTCCACTGCGTTTGAATGAGAAAGACACCGTTGGGGGAATGGATCTGTCTCCTACTATCTTCTTCACCATGCAGAGGCCTTAAACTAATTTGACAATTGAGCTTGGCTGAAGCGCCTGGCAACCACTCCACCTGTGTGCTGCTGCAGCTGCAGCTATAGTTGATCATTTCTTGTGTCGTCCACCATTGAAACTCAAAGATGGGAACTAATCCTATCATCAATGTGGTCACCTGCTCCTTCATATAGCTGGAACTAAGCATTACACAACTGCTCATGGCAGACACCAGCTGCTCATGGCAGACACCAGCTGCTCAAATGGTGGTTCTCCACAGTTTGCACCGTGTTTGAGAAAAGAAAAACCGTACGAGCTTCATAGCTGGTACATCTTGTTCATGTTAACACATTCTACTTGCAGATATTTTCTTATGATCTTTCCCCACCTCAAAATAATGTAAAATTTTCCAATAACTGGAGAAACCATCTTATCCAATCTGATCAGACTGACTGTGCAAGAACCTCATGCATGCCCTCATTGGCCACCCTGAACTCCCAACATCTTGTTTCCAACACTGGGCTGCAATAAGTTCGAATAGTTTTTGTAACTAGTAGCATCCATCTATTGAACAAGTGAAGAATATCTACTTTATTTCATGGGAGTTCAGGTTCGGGCTTTACTCTACCTGGAAATAAGGAAGAAAAGGAGGCCTTTTTCAGGCCCTTTCTTTCATGAACGTTAAAGGATGAATTATTATATGAGAAAGCAACTATTTTCTGTGAGAAGACGGAGAGTTTCTCTTTCACACTTTTGACCAAGGAAGCTTTCTTCGATGGCCAGATCAGAGAACGTTCTTTCATGCGCCAGTAGCTGTGTATGGTGCAAGTCCCGAAGATCGGACGAGTGTTCATTCTCACATGGTGCAGGAGAACGTAATGGAAGACCACCATTTGCACGATGAGTTAAACAGTCAGCAGGAGACAGTGCCGGTCATATACGAGAGAGGGGGGGAAGAGATCCAGTTCTTACATGCACTTCCGATAAAGCGTTCATGGAATCATATACCCAATTATTAGTCACAGCAATAATGACGCTCCGCCTTTTGTGAATCCCCAGAAACATACTTTTCTTTTTTTTATGTTAAGCAGCAGAAGAAAAAGTACACGTTTATGTGAGAAAAGCGGCTTGCATGCAAAATCCATATTCAAGAAAGTCTCTATTACATTTCCACTCGATGATCTGAAAGCAAAGAAATATTACATCAATCTGTGCACTAACTTTCACATCTTGCCTCCATGACCTCTCTCTGTTTGCAACAAACACACCGACTCATTCTCCGTGTCACACACACAGACCAAGCAAAAGAAGGAGAAAAAAGAAAAAAACAAAAGCAGTACCAAGTTAACTAATTTTTCCAGTGAAATTAAGCTTTCTTTTCCCCTGTAGGAAGCAAAGTGAAAACTGAAAATTCTACTCTGCGAGCTTAGTTTATGGGGAACAATCCATAGCTGTTCATAAAGCTAGAGAGTGATGCTAAATATGCAGATGAATCATGCCCTCCTCCATAGCTCGTCGGCTGGTCATGCCATTCAAGGGAAAGAAGCCTCTTGCTTGGATCCTCAGCCTTGACCGATGAGCTAGCGTCCTCATTGAACACATTCAGCATCCTTGGCTTCATATCTGCTTCCTCGCTTTCCTCAAAGGGGAAAGCAATTCTGTCGTTAGTTTGAAGGTAACCTAGGTTGGTCCCGTGATACCCATCAATGGCGCCAAACCCATTGGGAGTGTGGAAGCCATTGTAGCTGGTCCCTCCTGAGTAACCCACATCCCCAACTGTGAACTCACCACTTCTAGGGTTTCCCAATACACTGAAGTCACTAGTCCTAGAATTTCCCAGCAAAGAGGCATCTTGGTGTGTGAGTTGCACCCCAGAGAAGGAGAGGTTGAGGTCCGTCATGGTGCTAGGGAGCCCAGAGGAGCTAGCAGTACTTGGCATCAAGGCATGGTTGGGGTTGATGGAGTTGAGGGGCTGTGGGTCTAGCTTTTTTATTTGGACCTTCTTGTTCTTTCTGCAGCCACCCCCTACTGGGACATTTCTCAGAGAGCCACCCTTGGTCCAGTACCTTCTGCAGGTCTTGCAGAAGTACCTGGGCTGGGAGAGGCTGTAATTGTTGTAGTAGCAGAACTTGGTGTGGGTGGAATCACACCTTGGGCATTTGAGGGAGGGGTCAGGTTGAGGCCTGACCCTTCTCTCCATCAAAGGCCTGGAGCAAGATATCATGTCTTCCAATGGCGGGGAGTCCATTGGCCTTTCTTCTTGAATCACTCCCTGCATCAACAGAAACATAGCACTATGTATCAGCACTATTCTTCTGTTCATTTTTACGGTAATAAATCATCTGACACAAAAATAAATTTCTTGTATGATCAAATAACAGTAGAATTAGATGATGATGATGATGAGAATCTATATAAAAGTATTATTCAGTGTGAAAGGAGCAACTCATGCAGAAAGGTCAAAGGACTGACAGTCACAGACCATTAACGATCCAACCCTTGCAGCTGTAAAGCGTTCGGATCCCCACCTTATATGCACAAATTTTCATACTGTTATCTTTGCAAGCAATGTGCTCATGTCTCGCCCGGGGTTTGTCTCTTACCAAGTTGGTTTTAAGCAGTCTAGTCCTTGAAATAAATGTTTCAACTGTTTGAGTCCTTCATCAACATCTAGCTTTGTCAAACTCTTGATAGTCTTCAACTCCAAAACAGTAAACACCCACTTAGACAGGTTTGGGAGTTCTCAATTCTTTTAGATAAGAACTGAGACCAAGATAATTGTGCGGCAGAGGTGCAAAATACATGTTGATGGTAAATATATATGAAAACAAGTATTTGTTATAAATACATGAATGATGGGTTTTCTAGGCTTTTTAGGACAAGCGACAATGCAATTAGTGGGAATTCAAGTTAAGATCCTACGAAAGATATAGGTAATGAGGTTGTCCACGTATAATTGTTTTGGTAAAGGAAAAATGACAATGGAAATTAAGTTGGGGGTGCAGAATATCATGACATTGCTGCTGCTGCTAGTGATTAACTGGAAGATTGAAGTTTTGTTCATGATGTTTAGACGTTGGTAATTGTAAAAGACACACATAACAGCAAAGTGGAACAATGACATTACCTGCAAAGTTTGGCATATATTTGCCACAAAAAAACCAGTAAAACTTTTCTGCCAAAACAAAAGGCAGGCTAAGAGAGTAAGCCAAAATAACAACAACCAGATTATCAACAACAAATTCAAATTATGCAGCTTTATCTCATGACCAAAAGGAACAACTCATCACCTGTAACCAATCTGCGGTGTCCATGCAAACTTGCAGAGAAGTGATAACCATCTCTGTCTCTATCTCGCTGCCTCCAGATGGGGAGGAAGGTCGACAGTGGTGTGCTTCCCTCAGTCTTCCTTTATTGCCACGCTTCCCGTGCTGGCCTGTGCTACAAGACAATGAGTGAGCATAGATTCGAAGCTTCTAGAAAGAGATTGAGATCTTCCGGCTGTACCAGAACTGAAGATCGATCTTGGATGGTTGTAAAAGAGAGAGAGAGAGAGAGAGAGAGGAGAGGTACGTCTGCGGGGAGGGTGAAGGAGACGTTGGCTGCGGGCTCTGTGACGGAGTGGGCTTCATGTGAGGGGAGATATGAAGAGGGGAGAATAAGGTGGCGAGGTAGAGGGCCCACCCACTGGAGCACTATGGGACCCACTTCTCCACTGGGCCCCGCTTGGTTTGGCTCTCGTTCTCCGCACCTTCTCGGCTCGCTACTTTGATTACTCCCAGCTGGTCCTGCTGCCTTAAGCCTGTAACGTCTACCTGTACCGTAAAGGGTGCCAATGGATCGGATCTTTTACCAAATAAATTTCGACACGGATCCATTAGGATGTGCTGCTACACTTCGGTTTAATGGGTTTGCCTTCGTATCGGGTTCTTGTCATGATCCTGGTCAATCGCTCTCTATCCATATAATGCATACATCTATAGTTTTTTTTTTTTTTTTTAGGCCGATTCTATGGCTCAATTAGTTGTTTTTGATCCCTCTGATTCCGTTCTTGATCTAATGTGGCGACAAGGTATGTTCGTTAAACCCTCATGACTCGTTTAGGAATAAACAATTCATGGGGCGTTGGAGTATGAGAGGAGGAACTGTAACCAATCCGAGTATTTGGAGTTACTAAGGTGCTGCCGGGGCACACATTGTGTTTCCTGACTTGTGCTTCTTAGCAGCCATCTCGCATTAGATGTATTAGGATCTAGAAATATTCTACGATGAATGTACGGGAAAACCCTCTTCGGATTTGCCCAAGATTTTTGGATCTGAAAGTGGTTGAAACATAAAAAGATTTGATTCAGTATTTCTTTTTATACGCAAGCTGGTGTTAGGTCTATTCCTACTAATTTACGTCTATGATGGTAGACTTTGATATTGAGTTTTCTTCGGTTTGGAGTTGAAGGTCTCATGTCCAAACCCCTAATTAGCTGGTGAATGGAGGTCTTCCTGGCAAATCTCATCTGGATTGGATCCGGTTCAGACAAAACTGACACAGGAAAGTTAAATTTAACCACAATGAGATTATTATTATTATTATGCGATCGCGTAAACCACTATCCGGTTTATTCGTCGTCCAGAGACACTCCAGACGCTACAAGTTCAATTACAGTTACCAAGAAACCTGCTTTTTTTTTTTTTTGTCTAGCATTCGTTTCCTTGGATCTAGTTTACTTCCTCCACACAACTTCCCAAAGTATGATCACCTATCTTAATGGAAAACTCTTCTCTGCTTCTGTTTCACACATCACTTACTGCATCTCTTTTCATTTTCTGGTACATAAACTGGATCTCAAGACATTTTGACTGGGTTGAAATCCGGGCCATATCTGAGAATTTGATGCCCATACTTGCTGGTAGATAGTTACTGCAACATCGATCATGCAAGATCTGGTCCGAAATCCGAAATTTAGGGCAGGAGTGAGTAGATCTGAACTACGTTCATTGATGCCGATGTGAATATTGACATGAAGAAATGTGGCATCCACAATTATGGTTGCAATGGACCAGGAACAGATTCATCGTAGATAATCTAGCTACTCAACTCAATTCAAGACGGTAATACGTTCTGAGTCTAATGCAGAAACAAACTTTTCCCTCATCTCTTTTCTCTAGTTCAACTATTTGGACAAGGAATGTAAGTGCAGCCGATGGATTTTCCCCCGTACATGCAGGTTTTGAACTGCATCATAATCCAAACGTATTTTAATTGTTTATCTTTAGGCACACAAACATGGAATTCATGTACTTGCAAGAAACAAATATAAGCTAAACGAGAAAGTTTCAGAAAAACAGGGGCTGATATCCAAAGGAACGGGCATCTTTATGACGAGCATCGAACGATTCGAGCTCAGGCTTCAGAATGTGGGCGATTTCGAAGTGCTGTTCCACGATCTGGTCCAAGCCCAAGAAACAGAGTTCAGTTTCGTTTCAAACGTCGGGGAGCCAATCGATCCAAATCCAGGTTCAATTTCGACCGGAAAGCCGTGGCAAAGGCGAGGATCGGACCCGGTGAATCGTGAGACGAATCCGAAGCGGAACAGTGCCGGGACTGCAAGTGACTAACCTTTTCGTCTTTGATTAGATTTAGGGGCCCCGCACAGAGCAGGAACACTGTGGCGCAAGAGTGTCAGCAATGGACGGGACAGGAAGATCTAATGGGGGGAGGAAGGTGGGAATATTTGGGTCCTCGTAAAAGAAGCAAAGCCGAAAGGAAGCCCGCCCTCCTCTCTCTCTCTCACTGCGCCTCTGCTGCCTCTCTTCTCACGCAAGGCATGATTCGCCGCCTCCCCGCCAACAGTCCTCCGTAGGACCCACTCACGTGGGAAGTGGGGCCCCAAAGTCGGAAGCGGGGGAGGCATCATGGCTGAGCGCCCCCCAGGCGTGACGGAACAACGTGTCCGTGAAGGCGTCCACCACGTGATGTGATTCCCGGTGGGTCCCACCTCTTCCCCCACCTTCCCTTTGCTTTCCTTGGATGGCGACCGTTCGTGGCTGGGGTAAAGCCTCAGGAGCCAGGACCCTCCCAATCCTTCATCCTCTGCAGTCCAAACTCCGGCTGACTCGATTGTGAAAACAGTCGAATTTCGATCAAAAGTTCGGGATTTAGAAAGGGTTTTAAAATCCAATTTGACATTTGCAAAGGAAGATTTTTTAGATGATTTTTTTTTGGGGTTTTGGGTATGAAAAGTGTTTTGGAATTGGGTTAACTAGATCATGGACATATGGGTAAAGATGCATCCAAAGTGATGATAATTATAGTGTTGGTAATCAGACAAAAACGGGAACAAAATTTTCTATTTTTCTCATTTCATTACAAGAAAATTTCCTACATTATTTATCACTCCGTTTCAACAGGAATACTCGATGTACGCGATACATATACATACAGAAATGGTGGAGAAATCAGCCCAAAAATACTTATGTTACAACAGAAGGGCAGAGAGGCAGACCTGTACAATCAAAAGTTGAAAGGAAAATATTGGTCACAGCCAAGCTCCCCAACCAGGAAACATATGTGCTAAGCGATCGGTATCTACTGCATTTTGGATGAGTTGCTGGACCTGAAACAGACACAAATTTATGAACCATGTGTTCCGGTCGCATGTCAGAAAGAATATAATCGATTATGAACTGACACAGGAAGAACTTGGTCCATGGGTTTTGCTACGTTTGACAGGACACTCAATATCAGCCTCTCGTCTGAAGAGTTGTTCTAAATCCAGAACGGCACTTGCCTAGGACCCCACGATAGAGCCCTGGAACAAGTTAGGATCTGATATCCTATCAGATCAACTGAAAAGAAAAAATGAAACCTGTCATGTAGATAAGCTGGAATATATCATGGCTGCATCAGGGCTTCCAATGACCACCTAGGTGATTTAGGGAGAATAAATCCAATTTAAACTGGGTCACAGGGATATTGGCAAGCCAGGCCAAGTCAGCAGGGGAATAGGAGCTGCCAGCACCTGGCTAGATATAATCCACATGAAAACAATTTCTACCTGGGCCAGGACCAGTTCGGATATGCAGCTGATTAGGCGGTCATCCTAGTCATGCTGAAGAAACTTCAAATACCAATTAGAGACTAATGAGCAAACGTAAGAAATGAAACGGAATCTTACAAAGCTCCAATAAGACTGATAAACTAGTCTAGACTCTAAAAGATTAGCATAAGCAAGCTAAGGCGCATTCTGAGAATGAACAATAAAAGCTTTCGCTGATCTCACTGAAATAGGGCTTTCCCATATATCGCACATAGGAACAGGAGAAAGCGACAGAACAAGCTGTTGGAGGCCCCAACATCTAGTTCAACAAACCAACGAGACTCCCAATAGCTAGCACAACAGTCCGCGAAAAAGGTTAACACAATCTATATTGTAAGGAAATCTTGAAAGCACACCCAATATTTGGCAGTAACAAAAAAAAAAAAAAAAACAAATACGCCTCGCTTCTCAAACGTTAAAAACAGACTTAAGTTTTTCACATTATTCGTCAAACAAATCCTAGGTTATGAACTTATTACAACTTTAAGTTGGGTCGGTAAGTTTAAATGACTAAAATACTCTTAGCAAAGACAGTTTATGCACAGTAATTTGCAATTTGCATTAACCTATTTTCTACTTGTCTTCTTTTATATCAAAATTAGTTAGTCAGACATCCTTTCTCATTGACCTTAGAAAAATTATCCTAGGTCAATTCCCAAAATCAGGCATATATTTAATGTCACTTTAGATGACAAAATGGTATCTTCATTTACTGATTTCAAACTTGATGGAAATAAAGTCATAAATCTTTTTAATTAGCCATGGAAAAACTTAAAGCATGTTTTTGACAAAATCAAAAGGTTTGGTGTGCAATAGTCTTTTTTATTATGTCAAATCTTCAGCTGTTTTTCTAAAAAAAATCCTTATATATATATATATATATATATATATATATATATATATATATATATATATATATATATATATATATTTGAAAGATTAATGTTGTGTATCTGTGCAATAATGAACTAGATATCGAACTTGCCTGCCCTTGCACACTTCTCATTTCACCCTCTTCATACCCATCCAACTTTTGCTTGACACGCATCAAAGCACGTGTTGCATCTTTATTTCCTTCATATTCATCATCAGAATCGTCAAAGCTTGAGTCAATATCATCATCAGTTTCCTAAAACAAGAACATATACACAGTATTAACAGAAACAACATCGCTTGAAGCCAAAACATATACAAACCACATAAGGTATTGACATGCAGGTAGGTGACCAGCTTGATGTAGAAGGATGAAGGGGAACGGACCCAAAATCAATGTCCCACCCAGGTTTTACAGAAGCAATACCACAAAATATGAAAGTAAAGAATCACGTGCCATTGTCAAGTCCAAACAACACACGCTCATCCAAGCAGAAGATACAAAACAAATAGCTAACCCCAGAATATCGACATTGAAATGGAGAAAAAAATAATCTCTATATGTACATACCTTCTGCCGTTGCAAGGCCTTGAGAGGAGAGAGAGCCCATTTATAAAGAGGATCATGTATAAAAACCTGTGGTTTCATTATCAGTTAGTTGTGGACATTACCAACTTTTTTTCAATCAGAGATATCTGACAAGGTTCTCACCTCAATAATGGTAAGAAGTGCCTCCTTGTTTGTTCTCATTACAGAGAGTGTTTCTTCACAGCATCTTCTGAACACTCCATCCACACCTGTCACTCCCATGCCATCAATGATATCTCTTGTCAGCCTAAAAGGTACCTGCGATAAGACAATAAAAGCTAAAATAAGGAGATCCACCTGAGATATAATAGACCAATGCATAGCTTGCTTTTTTCTTTTCTCCATTTCAGATTGAAACACACATGTGACAATGGTAGAACAAATATTTACTCTTTCAGGAGTTTTTAGCATCAACCCTTGCTCAAATGCAACACCAAGATCAATATGAACCACTTCTGCAGTTGTTTGATCAATAAGGATATTCATGGAGTGTCTATCCCCAAGGCCAACAATATAACCAACCTGCAGTTAAAAGATGCAACTCAGCAAAATTGCATGCCATACGATAAATGCTCACCTATCAAATGATACCTCTACAGAATTCAATATGAACTTCTGTCATTTTTGCCTTCTAGAACGATTGACCCTTGTGACAATATGAAAGAGTTGACAGAAGATCAGTCTTCAGGAACAACAGAAAGAACATAGATCTTGAGATGATTGAAGTTCAAAATAGAAGCTCATTAGTCATCATAAACCACATTTCTAGCAATAGACGAGAAGGAAATGGGTCAAAAAATTGATCTGCAGAATTCATAACCTAAGGTTTAATCACATCTATTAGGTTGTACTGCAGTAACCATAGAATCCATTTTACTTGGGACCATAATGCAATATATATATATATATATATATATATATATATATATATATATATATATATATATATATATATATATATATATATATATATATATATATATATATATATATATATATATATATATATAAACCAAACTGCGGCTTCCAACTTTGTGACAATTGCCTTTTAACCATCTGCGGACCTGTGGGCCTCTCCCTCGAACAACAGAGTAAGAATAAGTCACCATGTTGCTACTACGATATATATATATATATATATATATAGGTCCTAACCTTTTATAGTTCGTGGCAACTTTAAATTCTGAATGTATTTCTCCCTCATTGAATGCTCTCAGTCACACAGACTGCTATTTAAAGGCCATACCCAAGTCCACACGACTCGGGTGTGGCCGGATTACCCAATGAAAGTCAACAAGATCACCCATTTTGGACGAGCACCAGACTCACATGATCACATCAAACGTGAGTCGGGTGCGGTCAAACTATGTCAAGCTTATTTTCATCATTTTTTTCTCTCCTCCACATGCATCCCTCTTTCTCTCCTTCCCAGTGTGTCCCTCATTCTTTCTGCAGAGATTGAAGATTTTTGGCGGGTGAAATCTTCGAGTGGGTCGAACGACGGCCTGCGGCGACATGTGAAGGGTCTTTGAGTAGAATGGCAGTTTCTCAGCCTTATTTTGGCAGCCTTATTTCCGACGAAATGGCAGTGTCTCAGCTGTATTTCTAGTGGTTATTTGAAACACGTATAATACCCGAGAAATAAGTCAGCCGTATAAAACGGAAATTTGACACGTCTTTTTAAAAAAAAACGCAAAAAAATAAAAAAAGTAAAAAAAATGCGTATTATACTTGTTTTTTTTCATATGTTTTATTAATTTTTATTTTTTATAATTTTAGGATTTATTAACTGTTTTAAATTTTTAAAAAATTTGCCAAGATTTTCCCGAAATATTCCCGAGATATACAACTTTCCCGTATTATACCTGAGAAATTCCTCGCCACATAATACCCGTAGACGATATATGTGACAATGGCTGAGCCTTATTTCCGGCAGTTTATCTGTCTGTTGTTTGATTTCTGCTGTCCTCACTTTTCAGCCTTATTATTTCATTTTGCTGTGTTCCCAAGTTCTGCTTCTGCTGTATCACCAATTCAACTAACGGCTCATGGCTATGGGTGCTTCTATTTTTTTGTTTTATGCTTAAATCAGTTCACGTTATTAACTTATTATATGTACTGTTTTTGCTGTTTCTCCCAGTTTATATTTGCTGTTTTTCCGTATCTTGTTTTTACTTGTTTAGCATGGCTTTTAGTTTCATTTTATTAACTTAAATTTGCTGTTTTTTCTGTTTTCCTTCCCATTTATATTTTGTTGTTTTTCCGTGTCCTGTTTTGGCTTGTTAAGCATGACTTTCAATTTCAACTTTCATGTTATTAAATTATATAGGTATATATTTGCTTTTATAATAATCATAGTAATAATAATAAATACCATCGCCGCACTGCCGCACCTAAATATTTTGGGATGTGCCGCTCCGTCACCCACACGCAGCACCTATGTGATATACTGAATGATCAAACACGTATATAAAGCAAAAGAAAAAAGAAAAAGAAAACCAAAGATAAAGGAAAAAGATTTATGATATTTTGAAAAAGAATGCCAAAATGAAATGATCAGTTTATCAGTCTTTTATCATGTTTCTTCTTCCCATTTTTTCAAGGGAAAATGTTTTACTTTTTTTATGTTATTGTAATATTTTAATAATTTATTGTGCATCTTGTTCAATATTTTTAATAAATTTAGCAGAAAACTCAAAACCATTATTTTTTTCTATAGTTCTGATATTCTTTAACTTGTTTTTATAGTCTTTAATTTTTTGAATTTCCAAGATTCACCTGAAAAGAAGCAAACTTCCTGTTTAGCACCTGAGAAAAACTTTACAGATAAATCCTAAGAACTATACCTCGGACGTTATATATTATAACTGTTCATTCAGAATGCGAGAAAAAAAAAATATATCAAGCATTCATCAATATAAAAATATACGAACCATTGAACTTGCTGCAACACTTCTAGTGTAAGATAGCCTACTCTCAAACCAATCAGCAGGTTGTGAGAAGCGCTCAAGGAAGAAAAAATGAAGAACAGGCCTGCTCATGTCAAAACAATAGAAAATAAACATCCAGAACAAATAAAAAAAACTTCAGAGTTCAGATACATCCAAAGAAAGCCAAAACATGATGGCACCTGAAATTTTCAGAGACCCTCTGAAAAGCCTTGCGCTTGTCTTTCTCCTACAATTCAACCATGCAAATTAGAAATTTCTTTTCCAGCCCAATCAGCTAAGCTTGTAAGTTTAATTGGAGAGTGCAAATTGTGCAACAAAACAACGGAAAGAAAACTAAGTTAGTGAACAAATATTAAAAAATGCACCACACAGTTCAAGGACTTATGACAATGAAGATGAAATTTTTTACCTGGAAGGCCGAAACAGCATGAGCAGGGATGTGTAGGTTAAGCTTCCAAACAACCCAGCAGTTTGATTTAAAAAAAGCAACGTTCAGGAATATACTAAAGATTAACCTATTGAGAAATCAATCCTGAGCCATAGAAGTCACTGACATAAAAAAAACTTTCATCCACACAGTTACATAGGAAAAAAATCAAAAGTTCCTCAATAAGATGCTAATAATTCTAAAAAAAAGTATAACAAAAGGGAGAAGAAAACAGAGGTAAAGGTGATAATTGAAAAATGAGAATGATAAGCGAACTACAGAAATATGCTTTCAGGAACTAATTGAAAAAATCTAACAGCCTGGGACATATTGGACATATTTGACAATCACATCCTTTGATGAAATGTAAAAACAAAGACCCCATTTTTTGCCAACTTTTCTTCCTTGAATGTAAAATCCACTAGCATTCAGCAAGAAACTTACATTTGTCATGTGCTCCCTGCATTGAAGAAATGACCAGTCACCCTTCCCATAGCGTCCATGTGCCCCTCCAGTTTTCATGCTAAAATATAAAAAAGATTATCCTTTTTCAGTTAATCCTTTCAAATAATAAATTGCAGGTAGGTAGACAACTATGTTGCGATGGCAGATCCACCTTCCCAAGAGATATTCACCGAGAGGAACTGTGCCATTAACCCATTCAAGCACGCCAGCACTGGGGGTAAACGGAACAACCTGGTGGCCAATGGCCCAAAAGAAGGACGTCAAAAATGAAAAAAAGAAAGAGAAAACTGTACTTTACTAACTGCTAATGCTCTATGTATGGTCAACATTATTTAAACCTGCCTTCATAGAGATTATATAGAACCTGAAGTTGACATTCAAAATGGAAGCACATCATTCATCAAGATATAAGACGAGCTTCAATGAGTGAAGCTGTTAATCAAAATTAAAGGGTTATCATTTTACAGGTAAAATTTGTTAACAAACTTGCCTATAGTCTACATGTGCTTTAATTCATCTTGAAAGAAAAGAGAGCCAACACCTAAACTGGCCTAGCAATTACACAAAAAAAGCATTCCACGGGTGTCACCTCACATGCTGATGGCTAGTTTGAAAATATACCTCTGTAAACCAGGAGATAAAATTATAAACAAGCAATATAAAGGCATACAGCCTTAGAGAAAAGAAAACAGACTAGAGCCCTGACACCATTGAAAGAACTAAAAATGTATTAAAGGGAAGGGAAGGGATAGAAAACAGGCACAAGGCCTCATCACAGAGTGGTGCTTGGTCCCTTATTTATAGACAAGAGTAAGAAGAAGAAGAGAGAGCCAGCTCCAATAGGTAGAGAACTAGCAATTGGTACTAACCAATAGCTAGCTCAGGTAAGTGGAGCAGCTGTAGAAAAACAGAAATAAAAAGCAAATAAAAGATAGACAAAATACTAACAAAAAATACAAAAAGAACACACACACACACACACACACACGCACACACACACACACACATGCAAATCATATATTTAACAATTAACAAATTCATATGTGAAAACGACATATATGCATAGAGATTGAAGCATATGACAGTTTTATACATATGCATGTGAGCACTTCCATAAAGTCTAACCGCCTCCCCTGCTGATGTCAAAACATCAAGGAATGACAATATAAGGGTGTTCTGAAATTTGCATTAAAAAGCCTCTTAAAGATAGATATCCAGTAATCTGTAAATCCAAGAGGGAGATTAATCTATCAAGTACTTTGAGGTCTTCTGATGAAAATCTGATTTTGTTTCCAAGTTCAATGTGGATTCTGGAGCTACTAGTGCCTGTTTGCATGGGTTTGTACCAGTCCAAGAACCTAACGGGAATTACTACCCTGATTGTTCCTACTTTGAGAGCATCCAAAGTTTTTCAGGTGCAGTAGGAAACACAACAATTCAGCATTTCAGATTATACCTGAAACGGAATGAGAAACAATATTTCTATATTGCATAAACAACATATATGGTGATATGCAGAAGACTAAGCCGATTGATGTACTCCAGTAATGCTAAGAATTTAGGAGACTTCTAGGATAGAAACAAACCAAGCCTGTGATGGGAAAAGCTGGGAAATAAAAGCTAGAATATTAAGAACATCAACATAAAGTTGTTATTGCCTCAAAGTGAAGATGTAATTCGTTGTAGTTTGCATTGACAGAACAAGGACTGATAATCAATATGGCTAGGGTTAAGAAGTTAAATATGAATAGCATTCTTGTTGCCAACAGAACTATTTTGGCAAAAAAATATACACTAGCTTTTAAGTAATGACCACCATTCCCATTACATTTACTAACCGGTTACATTTAGTTCTATAAAAGATGACATGAGTGGTTAGAGTCTTAGATATGAAATAGCAAATAAATTTTCTAGACTGACAGTCTTCCAAATGTTGCAATCGCAGTCGGCACAATTTCAAACACAGTTATTACATTCAATATATTGTGGTACTTCAAAACAAACATCTAATCATTTTTAATTAGCAAATGGCATTCAATACATGAAAACATGCTTGAACCATCAACTAGATAAGTATACCTTGTAAGTGCGTATGCGTAATTTTCTCCTCCAAGTGACATGACGGCTATGCAAAAATGTATTGACTAGACCAAAGAATTGCTCCATGACCTACAAAAGTAACCTCTTTACAGACCATGATGAAGATTTTGATGAACATGAATTGAGTGCATAACTATCACCTCAGGATTCTACACATACAAAACCTCCAACTATTTGGGAAGAGATACATATGAGTATTCAGCTGTCTCATGGACAAAGAGAAAGGCAGCTGCACCAGTAGTATGACACATCTAGTCAAGGTGAAAACGTGGGAGATGGCTTCACACAGCAAAAATATCAGTCAACACTTCTTGTGCATTTATTGTGCAATTATAGACTCAGCCAACTTTAAGTCCTTGACCGAATTCAATTGTGTCTTTCTTTTTTATATAAACCTTTTCAATTATTGATGCTTATTGTAGTATGTTGGTCATCAATCTGCTCAATATCCATCGACAATTTTATTCTATCCTGTGGTTTCAATGTGTACTTTTGTAGGATACTTAGATGATGTAGCCCAAGCCCCAAGTAAGGCATCAGAATTTGCCAAAGGTCTAACCACATAGATGAATGTGGAATATCAAAATGTGTAAGAACAAAAAAAATCAAGAAATCCAATGTTAGATCAGACTTTACGAGGCAAAAGAGCGAAGACCACTAATCATGAGGTCTGATTTATGTTCCAGGTTGACTGCTAACCATATTTTGTGATCTTTGCTTTGATCATATAGTTTACACTTTACACATTGTGCATACATCCATATGTTTGAGTTTGTGAAAAGCAATAGGAGAATTCACAAAATAGATAAGACCATAAACATACTTGGCTGCAGGATTGACTCCTCTCCCTCTCTCGCCCCCCCGCCCCCACAAAAAAAAAAAAAAAACCTTCTCTCTCTCACTCTGGACTCTGTCGCTCAGGATGGGTGTGGCCGACACACATCCCTCGTGCCTAGTGAAACTGACCATTTAAGTGGGTTTCCAAAAATCTACAAGGATGGACGCGGAATGCTAGTTTGAACATGAGAAAACCAAAATTCTTAATTTTAAAACCCTTGTAAAATGTGATTTATGTTGGATTTTAACATTTCATTTAAAAATAGAATTTAATACATGTACTCCCATTTGTGTGGTTAAATATGCGAAAGTCAGCTGAAAAATGGGTGAGCCAGCCAGAGAAACCAATCTTAGATCCAAATCTAAGGACTGTCTTTATAGTCATGTACTCGTGTCTTCGCACCCAAGTTTTTTGAAATTGCTTTAAACCTGTGTCTAATGCCCATACCTATACCCTCGTGATGTAGATGTTAAGAAGCATCCACTTATGAGATATCACAACAAATAAGAGCATGTCCATTCTCATTGGCATCTTAGGGAAGAACAGAGTCCACAAAGGAAGGAGAACAAGAGAAAGAACATGAAAAAGTGAACTTTCCAACACCCCACATATATACCCATGTGACATAGATGTTAAGAAGCATCCCTTAATGAGATATCACAGCAAATAGCAGAGTATCCATCCCCATTGGCAAGAACCAACGAAAAAAGGTAAACAAGAGAAAGAACACAAAAAAAAGTAAAATTCCCATCATTCAAACTACTATGCATAGCACTGTAAGAAATGACTGTTTAATTGCTAGTATATATAACAACAGAATTATTTAAACAAGGAAAATAACAGATGAACCAAAAGCCCAGGATGCTGAGGTGATTGAATGATTGTCTATAATCGGTAAAGAAGCAGCGCTAAATATTCATCACACAACTGGTACATAACCAAGCATAACCTGAGTAGCCATATTCAAATGGAAGAAGTGATTCCCATGAAAAAGAAAATGGATTCCCTTGTTCTGGTCATGAGTTTCAAAATGATATTAGCATCACATATAGACTATAGTCATATCAATGCAAAGTGCATTGTAAGTTAAACAGAATGAAACCATGAAGCATGTTCTAGGACACTTAGACAATTTTGTCAAAATGAAAGTGTCCAAGTTATCTCGACTATCACTGAACATAATATGCTTAAGGCGCAGGGAACAGCTTCAAAATAATCACCTCAGTTTTCAATGTACACCTATATGGTAATGCTTATGGAAATAAGTGTTAGAATGTATGTATCCCATATGTATACATATATATTTATATATATCACATATATTAGTCATCTAATATATGTTTTATATGTATATATATATTCTATATCTTTTGGGTACTTAGGACACTTATGTAATTTTTACTTTCTTTATGTATCTTTTCTTCTTTTATTATTTTCTGTTTTTCCCTTTTTACCCCTTTTCTTTTTCTGTTTTACCTAGAGGGAGACTAGTCCC
>JAANDH010000441.1:0-33865 GCA_011799765.1 Nymphaea thermarum
CAAGATCCAAAATTTTTGGATCTTGACAGACCAGCCTGAAATCTTCTATTTAGCATTCTTTCCTTTCCCTCAGAATCGTTGTAAGAGAGCATTCCATAATCCTTGAGTATAGTAGAGAGGAAAGTCTCCGTGGACGTAGGTCGAGTTTGACCGAACCACGTAACTCCTTGTGTTCTCTCTCTCTCTCTCTCTCTCTCTCGCTCCCTCCTTGTCTCTCTCGTTAATTTTACAAAGATATATTCTGGTTGTTAAGCACAATACAGCATGTGTGGTACATTCTGTTCATTGTCAGGCTCCGTTGTCCACTCTCCCATTGAGGTAACACATCTATTATGATTTTTGGAGACCATTATAAATGTGCAAGGTACTTAAACTAATCATAGCAATTAATTATTTTCTCCAGCTACAAGATAGTAAACTTTTTGCAATTTAATGGCAAAATAAGAGTATGTCACAACAAACCTACCTGGTAGGTGTACCGTAAATATATAAGTCAAAAAAATGATGAGAACAGAATATCTGAATGCTAATTGTTCATCAAAGCTGCACTCTACAAAACCCCATTACTTCATAAATTATGTTGAACAACTTATCCAGTCTGAGAGCTAAATAGCAACCATCCACTGCCCAAACATAAAAATCTGAATTTTTGACCACCCACTCTGTTTTCTCTAGATCGGGAGAACACCTAAGGGGGCATTTGGCAACAGGAACACTGTGTTAGTGCTACACGAGTCTACCCTAATCTTTGCAACAGATCCATGGAACATTGATGTGGTGTTCCTGTTGTCGGATGCACCCTAAATGTCTGCATTTCTAATTAGTTATACTCCATCATAGTACATTTTATCAACTGTTCCACCAAAAATTAAACAAATTGTTCCATCACTGGAGCAATTATAAGTAGCTAATATCAACAGTAAGAATGCAAAATTTCTATCTATAAGAAATATCAGGATACCAGAAACAGTTCCATGAAGGTCTAACAAGATAAGAATTAAGAACCTTACAAGATACCTCAGCTGAGCAATCAGGAATCTCCCATCCACCTGAAGCTGCATTATGTGATACCTGTGATAGCCAAAGGAATCAAGAATTGCAATACACAGTAATTAATTTATTCCTTTGCACTGGATGTTTATAGTTCTGCACTACCCTCAGAAAAGACTGACATGCCAAAGCTCCAAGAAACATTGTTCAAAGGAGAAATATCAAGAGAATCCCATATAAGAATATTTCAGAGTATATATTGAAAACAACGAACAACAACAATAACAGATCATCTAGTATCACCTCATTAGGACTAGGAACTCAGGGACTAAGGACTTGGAGGGAAATAACCCAGATATGAAAGAGTTTGAATAATAAATAGTTCTGTTTTAGATAAAATCTGCTCAAGTAACAGGCGTCACTAACATGTATGGAAGAAGACCTGATGAAGATAGGCACTCACTGTGCCTATATGTCTGAACCATGGTGTTGCCTAAGTGGAAGTACTAGAGCCGATGGTACTGGTGACCTTGCTGTTGAAGCAGACTTAAATATGGTTGTGAAAAAGGGCTGAATAAAGAAAGGGAAGTTTCATGGTGATAGAGTAGTGTTTTGTACTTTGTAGAGATGAAAAACAGGTGCTGGTAGCAGCAAAACTGTAAAGGTTAATAATGGCAGTGTGGTGGTAGTAAAGATGAGATACCAGTGAAAGGAGGAAGGTTAGAGTCTCAAAAACTATCTTTAGCAATATATTTGTAAGAAAATTAGTAGAGAACTCTTAGTTTCATAATTTTTCTGTTAGCGTTTACCTTTTTTTTTTTGTATTTCTAAGATTTGCTGAGGAAACAGCTTTGCCAAAAAGATACTTGAGAAATACCTCAATGGTAAAACCTTGAGAACTGTATTTATGAATCTGAATAAAAGGAATAATTTCCAAATACATCCAAAAGAGGATTCAAACTGCAAAATCAAGATGAAAATGCACACCTGTCGAATGGCCAAACCAAGAGCAACCAAGACCATGGATGTTAACGTGCAAGCCTGTAGTACAGTTTCTCTTGCAGGACTTGGAACAGAATGGTTACCAGCTCCATCACCATCACTATCGGAAATGTTATTCTGAGAAATGGTGCTTGGTAATGTTGTGAACTCAGCCCCATCACTTTTTGAATTCTCACTTCTACTTAACTCTTCAGTTCTTTTACTTCTTTTCGATTTGTACCTTGCAAAAGTTGTGCTCCGAGGTGATATACCCTATAAAAGAAGAGGTGGGTTGCTGTTCAACGAGACCATATTGAAGATGAACTAGATAAACACAAAACAGAAACTTGAACGACAACAGCAGAATTCATGTTTAATCTGGAAAATACAAAAAGTAAACTACTCAAGAATGTCATGTTTTTGGTCATGTATAGTTACCCGTAGTTGGGGAAAGCGAGCATTTCCTGCAACAAGGAGAGCATTTTTCATGAAATATTGAGACAGATAACCTGAAATTTTGAATGACTCCCAGGTAAGTAGTGTGATCTAGTATTACAGCTCTATCTTATGATAAATAAAGCCTTGTATGATAAACACGTCTGCTATAATTCATACAGCAATAAAGCTTTACTACTCTTCAAAATACAAAATAAAGTGAAAGGAGTACCATAGATGCAATTCAGTTTGGGAAAGAATATTCGCCAATAATTAAACAAAGAAACCAGGGATATAAAAGCCGCTATTATCACAACAATATTCAAGCATAAGCTGCATAGCGACTGAATAAGATGATGATACAATGGGTTAAGTCCAATAATGACACAACATGGCTTAGTTGGCTGGATTCCAGATTTGGATCCATTTGGGATCTTAGGCTAGATCTTATTTTATCTTATTATGGTGTTATTAATCCTTTTGCGTTGGACCTATTGTTTGGGGATCCGAGATCCAATTCAAAGCCAGGTTTTGGCCCTCTTGAAAGGGGTTCTTATCTTTTGTTTTAGGCTAATTGGATATTTTATTAAGCAAAACCCTATTTTCCTATCATGCTTTGGGACTGCCTTCTCAATACACTTCATCTGAGAAAATATCTCTTATCAGAGAGACAGGAATCATCAAGAAGAGGACTGGCAGAGGAAAGGACAGAAGCTCTAACTCCAGCACTTCCCCCATGTCCGCAGACCCTCCTATAAAGTCAGGTCGTCAAACGGCTCATAGGGAGTCAGAAGCAATGCAATTAAATTCCTTCCGATTTCCATGTCGTTCCTTTTCATTTGTGTTCTTCTTTTGAGCCCTTCTGTGGGGTTTAGAGCTAACACTCTAATCAATGAGTTGATATCTAGATAACGTTGCAAGAACTGCATACAACTGGCTAAAAGCCGAAGTTGAGTTTTTCGAGTTGAAGGAGATGAAGAGTTCAATAATCCTGGATGCAGCTGCGGGCATACTCTGATAGGGAATCTGCCAAACCGCAGCTTGACTGTCAACTGAAGAAGGAAAATAATTAAGAAGAATCGGGAATCATGCCTTCCAAGTTACATCGCTCACTCAATAACAATTACACGTTCAACACTTAAAACTAAGCCACCTAGTTGAACGCAGAAGCGGTACAAGAAGAACAACCAAGAAAACAAGCAACGTCTCGAACCCAATTATGAATCATAAGATAATTCCAAGTTTCTATAGAAACAAAACGAAATTGACAAACTTCTTTCGCAATTGGAAATTCAAGTGCACGTCCAAATTGTGAGATTTTAGAACATGGACGCTCAAGCATGCTTCCAGAAGAATGGTCGATAATCACCAATTTTACTCCAATGGGATAAAGATTCAGCAGAGTGGAAGGTAAAAAGACGACAAACCCGGAACGATAGAACAGGATGAAGAAGATGATGGGGAGCAGAAGCTTCTCGGGGGAACGACGAGGACTGAATTCAATATCGCCATCAGCACCATCCTCTCTCTCTCTCTCTCTCTGTGTGGTGGCTGCCGTATGTCGAGGAAGATAAAGAACACGGGGAGGAATGGCTCGAGCCAGCCCAAAGCATCACGCGTTTCGTGACGTTTTCGCCTCGTTGGGAGCGAGGCCCATAAGAATAAGGCACCAGAGGCTGCAAATAGCCGGGCTCGGAGACGCGGCTGGCGGGCAACTGGGAGGCAAGCTGCGCCAAACTGCCTTTCTCGCTACAAAAATACCAGTGAAAACCTCATACGCAGCGCGGATTTTGTGATAATTTGAAAACTAACAGATGTAGTTTTATCAGGTCATAAACTCCGACTTTGTTCATGTTCTTTTTAATTCCTACAATTTTTACATTTTTCATATATTTGTGTAGCTCAATCATTGCGTAGATTGAATTTTATAAAATGTTAAAATTTAGTATTGGATTTGTCTAACCACAAAAAAAATGGGGTACAATTTTTACATTCTTCATATATTTGTGTAGCTCAATCATTGCGTAGATTGATTTTATAAACTGTTAAAATTTAGTATTGGTTTTTGTCCAACCACAAAAAATGAAGGAGCTAGACACACCATCGTCATGTTTGTATTTACTCTTACCTTTTAAAAATATATGACTAAAATACTTCATATCAAATATATATATAAGATCAAGGTCTAATGTCTAAGATTATTCCTTATCCATGTAGCATCTACCAATTGTTCTCTCTCTCTCAAATATATATATATATATATAATCGACCCAAATTCATGCCCATGAGCTTCATAAGCAGGTTGTGGCCTGGCCCGTGAATCCAAGCTCGACTCAAACTACCCAGTCGCCCGAATTGCACTAGGCTGCTCAACTAGTCGGCCATGCCCATGTCATTCCAGTCAATCCCATGTAAAAAATCGGGTGACTAACCTAATACCACCCATTGTCCAGCCTTATCCTAACTTAGGGCATTTGGTAACAAGATAACTAAATACGGTGTTCCATGAACACGGAATAGCAGGATTCAAATGTACTATGAATATATGTTAGTGTTTTTGTTGCCAAACAGGAGGATTCGTTTTTCAACTTGCTTTTAACTTCGGGCATGACTGAAGAGTGACAGCAGCTTGCCTAAGACAGCAAACAAAAGCACCTTATTGGAAACCAGGCTTTACAGCCATTAAAATTATGACAGGTTAGCTAAACTGAAGGAACAAGCTGGGGAAGCTTCTTCAAGCTGCATAAAGCAAGGTTTCAAAGACAAGCGGAATAGGATCGCCATGCTCGGAGTTTACAGGACATTGGTGATTCACAACCTGTAAACTTCTCATCCATACCTAAAGGAAAGACGTTTGCAAGCATAGATCATGGAAGTCTCAAGGCCATGCAGAAACTGGTGCGATGCGTAGACTAGGAGCTGCATCAACTTTACAGGTTTTGGACAGACTACAAACAATTTTCTGGATGGAACATTAGATCTTGAAAAATAGAAGACTCAATCAGTTATGGCGGGTTGACAAAATTTGACAATACTGTACTTGCTGCCATTTTCAACACATGATGTCTAATGAATTGCCAGAGGAACCTGATCACCGAATATATCATAAAAACTCATCCGAACCACTCATTTATGCAGATGGAAGTCCAGACGCAAAAGTTTCATGGCTTAAGTGCAAGATAAACCACGAGTTAAATAGGAACTCATACCTGACTACCAGCTTTTAGCAGTGTATACATCCTGAAAGCCAAGATTTTGAGTACAATCTTTTATTCAAACTGCTGCAATTCCTTGAACATGAACAACATGGTTGCCAGATGCAGAAATTAAGAAACATCGTGACACTCTATGCAAGATGCCGTAGAGTTCCATTCCAACTTTCACATACATCAGATAATCCCATAGTAGTAATATATACTTTCTGAGGTCCTTCAGATTTAAAACAATAATATAAAATTTTAACTTCCAGGGATGAAAATGCAAGTTTTTATCAACAATTGAACCCCACAAAACGGAGGTGGAAGTAGTAGCCACCTACACAAAGCAAACTGTAAGCAATTATTAAAAACAGTACATCCTCCAAATCCAGCAGATACATGTTTGGAACTGTCAGCTAAAATGAAGAAGAGGACCAGTAATACTGGAACTCAAATCCTTATTAACAAGGACCTAGGAGATGAAAACTGCCACAACAGATGAAAGCACCTGATCTGGCTATACTATGTATCACATCCCTCCCATTGTAACCTCCAGCTTCTTGATATTTGCAATTTCCTTTCCTGGATTCAAACCCTTGGGGCATGCACGGGTACAGTTCATTATAGTATGGCAGCGATACAACTTAAATTCATCACAGACTGCATCCAGTCGCTCTTTAGTGTACTCATCACGGCTGTCCATTATCCATCTAGAAGACAAAAAGGATGTTATGGTCAGCAGCAGATCCAAGTGTTTGTTGCTTCAGGAAAAAAAGGCAATGGCAATGTAACAGCAATAATGCAAATAGATAAAGTTGTAAAAAAAATATAATATAATAGAGAGAACAAAGTACAAGTAAAAACCATGTAACCAAATACTATCATTAACCATCATTTTAGATGAAAATTTTATTTAAGAATTTGGTGAAAGGGATTCTCCATGCCAACAGATATCTGGTTCGAGAGATTATCTATTTCATAAAAGAACTAAGCAGCAAGCCAGAAACAGAAAATCAAAGAGGCCATGAATTACAAGAAAGGCCAACACATGGATTAAAAAGGAAGTAGATGTAATGGATGATTAACAATAACGTGGAAATGCGCAGTCTATAATGTCCCAGTCTAGGTGCCTAGGTGAATGTTTAGGTGGAAGCTTTGAGAATGTATGTGTTCATAAGTGTGTGTGTGTGTGTGTGTGTGTGTGTGTGTGTGTGTCGAGAGAGAGAGAGAGAGATTTGTACATACCAAACCGTTAGGCGCTAGACCCATAAGGGATCATCTTGGCTGTTGAACCAAGAAAGAAGCTTGAAAGAAAAATAAGGAAAAAAAGAAGGCATTTTAGACATCTAACATTGCTTAATAACTTTTTTTTTCTTCTTTTCCTCTAACCCTTCATCTTGATGAGCTTAACGGCTAAAATGATTCCTTACCGGTCTAGCATCTAAGGTCAGGGGCATGTCAGGGGTCCAACAAATGGATCAAAAGGGAGTAGGCATAA
The DNA here is from genome assembly GCA_011799765.1 of Nymphaea thermarum. Lineage (NCBI taxonomy): Eukaryota > Viridiplantae > Streptophyta > Magnoliopsida > Nymphaeales > Nymphaeaceae > Nymphaea > Nymphaea thermarum. The sequence goes on from JAANDH010000441.1 coordinate 7,102, forward strand.
CACGCACAGATGGAATAGGTACAGTATACACACAAACATATATAAAGGAGCTGAAATCTTCCCAGCCATCCATCCATCGGGATCTCTCACACATGCATCCCAATGCATACATGTGTGAGAGATCCGGATAAAGAAGTGGCCGGAATTATCCAATAACCCAATATATATATATATATATATATATATATATATATATATATATATATATATATATATATATATATATATATATATATATATATATATATATATATACAATATACAATATATATCTCATTTGTGGGACCCATGACATGCCTCTCCCTGGATAAAGGGAGTAGGCATGATCACCATATATTGAGGATTAGCATGTACATGAAGGGCGGAATTTTCCTGCTTCCCAATGTTATGCCTTTAAAAAATACTAACTGAACAGAGGTTATCTTCATTGCAAAGAACATCAGAATGGCTTTTGGATCAAATTATCACTCCAGTGTAGGTTCGATTTTAAAGAATTCGAAAATTTGGCAAAAGATAACAGTCTTATAGTTCTGCTACTTTTATATTATCACATGATGCATGCATTTCCAAAAAGTTGATTCAATGGTCCCTTCCTACATTTTTATCGGAAGGAGTATATCTGTAACTGTCAGTTGAATGGATCATAAGAGGCAACACAAAAAGTCAAACATGTTCAGATATGTCATCTGAGTTGACCCAGATAAAATGAAGTTTGAACCATCACTTCTCCCTAGCCTACAAATAAGAGACAAACAAAAGAGGGGAAGATTAAAGGGAAGGGGTTGTGGGATCTTCCCTTGCCTATCACTGTGCTTACGAGATAAGCCAGTTCTGAACAGAGATAGTTGCAATTGTTATATATGTGCATGACTTCACTCTCATTATCTGAACCACTCCTACGACTAATTCAAATTGCTATCTAAGTTTGCAGTTCATGGAAGTTGAACTGCAGAGCTGAAAAGAGCAAAAGGGCATAGCAATGGCTGATTTACTTCATATTTGATCCACTAGCCTAGTTTCGCATCATTTCTGTGAATTTACAAAACCCACATTGCAAGTTTAATGTCTCTTAGCTCTTAATCAAATATTCTTGACTGATGAATGTGTTTCCACTTAAGAGCAGTTTTACCTTTTATGCTGTTGCATCTTAGTGGAGATTACAAGAACAACAAGAACCCAAGAAAAAAGGTTTATTGAGTTTGAAATTTGAATTAATATCCTGGCTAAAGAATGATCACTGAAGACATGGTTCGCTTTGCACAGAAACCATGCCCTTACTCAAGGAGGCTGACAAACCAATAATAATGTCATACACATAAGACAAAAAGAGATAGTGCACGCATTTTCTTTAAGAACTTTCAAGAAAAACACATATAGAGGAAAGTTGGTAAAAACCAGATCACTTGGGTAAGAGACAAAAACCAGACCCATAAAATTTAATTGTTAAAATATTATTTTTGCAATCTAACCTTATAGATATGATCTTAAGAGTGATTTGGTGAGAAACATCTATTAAGTTAGTCGTTTTCTTACTTAAATAATGTTTTTTAATAATAAAAAAATGAGTGGCTCTTATAACATCAAAATTTTGATATTAGAAAGATTTTTTTTTTACAAAAATGACTTAAACTAAAGCATGATTTGTATTAAATTATTGTTTATCAAGGTTCACATTTTGTTTAAAACATGTTTTAACTTTTAACACAAATTTCAGAGGCCTGGTTTTGACCCCTTACCCATATTATATATATATATATATATATATATATATATATATATATATATATATATATATATATATATATATATATATATATTGAAAAAGAAAGTACGAAACAAGGGAAATCTTGGTTACAAATGTCTGGAACCCTATTAATATGTGCCAGCACAACACAGGGTTTTGGATTGCAACAAAATAGTAATAGCTGCAAGAGACCACAAGTTACTGACTATTGAGTGAGCTTATTGCCTCCAGATGTTGTCAACCCCATGCCCTGCATGGAGTTCCCGCATCAATGATGCTACAAACTCCTAAATAGCAACTCATAACCCAGTGTCTAGCTCTACCATAGATAGCAGAAGTTGTGGTAACAACAAGCAATAGTGATGCTGCAAACTCCTATTCAGCAAATCATGTCCCAACTCCTAGCTTACCCACCAAGTTAAACCAGTGGTTTTCTTGGTCACCATCCAATGGTTTTTAACACTGAGAAAACTGCAAAACTTGAGCCAAAAACTCCATTAACAATATCTAGTATCAGGTAGGATAATGCCATGTCTCAAAAAAAAAAAGTCAACTTCCTCACTTTGTGGATTTGGTAAGGTATATGTCCATACATATGACAGGATCCATATCTTTCATAGACATATGCATGTGGCAGGGTCAACATATTCTTTGCAGATATTGCCACATTTTTTCCTCTAGGAGAGGTGACTGGTGAAATAGAATAAAAGGCTTTGCAAAGGGAACTAAGTAGCAAGATGGCTGGCGATTGCTTGTTCAACTAAGTAGCTTGAGTCTTGAGCTAGTTCCATTCAGTAAGTGAATGAGCTAAACAATATAATATATATATATATATATATACATACATATATCCTGCATATCTCATACCCACGTTTTTAAAATTGTTGTGTCCAAACCCACATTGTCATACCCACACCCAGGTCACTCAGCCACGCACACACACACACACACACACACACACACACACACACACACACACATATACCTATTTTTTCAAGTCAATTTATTTCTTATTCATGTATATCTTTATTTTAATAATATTGATTCTTACAAACTTATGTGTAGATTTCAAGATCAAAATTGAGCTTATACAATCCTGTGATTGTTAAATTGCACTAGAAACCACAAGTTGAAGGTCAAATCAAGTTTAAGTTCAGCTTGTTATATTAAACAAATGGATCATGGGATAAGCCTGAAATAAACCATTATTGACTCATGATGAACATGAGCTCAGTTTGAGCTACTTAAAGAAATTAATGAACTAAGCCTGGACCATTTTGATTGATGCATTCAGCTTGTTTCCCAGCATCACTTACACTGACAAGACTTATTTTGGATATATAACTCAAAAATCCTTTTTCCAAGAAGAAGCTGATTTAGAAATAAAATCAACCAGTTTGTGCGTTCCAAAAGAGTATGAAAGGAGAGTTGATCAAGCAATAGAGTATGAAAATTAGGGGAAATACCAAGAGCCTTTCTGTTTTCCTTAAGATACAAATGACAAATTTTCTGTTGAACATAAGCATCCGGATTTTTCTATAGAAAATCATTTTTTCATAATGAAAATAAGCACATTGTGATTTCCGGACAGAGTAGAAAAAAATATAATACGTCCAAATCCATAACAAAGAGGCAGCAACTCGGATATTCTATATTTTTTGAGGTACGAGTACCACTAAAGAGTCAATATAAGAACATGAATGCACTTCCGCACATACTATCTAGTATCTAGTATACGCATCAATAAGTGTGAAAGGTTTCACACCCACCAACTTAAATCATAGGAAGGTGGGTTGAGATGAATTTCAGGAAAACCATGACACATTCGAGGCTGTGACTTGGAAAGTTATCCTCTCCCATGTTTAAACGTCAAGAACACGGTATATCTCAAAAACATCACTGAGGATGAGAAACACAAACACAGGCTAAGTTTGGGTCCAGTGGTCCTTTGAGCTGCTCACAACAGGTAAATGCTAGTATCCTACAGACATCCTTAGTACAACCATAGTCCTCTGAAGAAACTACCCTTATTAGTTTCGTCTGAAAACATCCGTTTTCGTTTCTGTTCTTGTCCTGTCCCCTTTCACCAAACACAATTTGAAGACAGACACGGATGCTCTTGCCAGCTGAAGAAAACAAATGATGTGCACCCAATGAAGCAACAATAGTTGGCGGTGAGGAAACAGAAGTAAATATCTTGTGCAAGTAAACAAAATAAAAACCATACAGCAACGGCCAGACTCAACAAGATAATCTTTTTTTCCATCAAATTCCAGCTCTAACCAATTGAATAAAACATACTCGTCAATTCTATAACATCGCATATCAACAAATGGTAGAGATGATCATAGATTTCATTTCTTTGAGACCAGGAAACAAATAATGAAAGCAGAAAAAAGAAGAACCCAGAGGAATCATAAAACGAGTAAGAAAATGGGCAAGAAGAACGCTGCCAATTGACAAGGGGAGGATGAAGATGCGCATGAAGAAGAAAAGGGATGGGAGGGAGCATAACCTGTTGGCCTGAAGGAGGGCGGAGGGGCCGAGATAGAGCTCGGGGTTCCACCAGTAGCTAGGGCAGGAGGTGCTGCAGCAGGCACAGAGGATGCACTCATACATGCCATCGAGCTTCGCCCTGTCCTTCTTCGACTGCAGGATCTCCTTACCATCGGCCGGCGGGGGCGATTTCCGTTTCAGCCACGGCTCGATGCTCTTGTACTGATTGTAGAAGTTGGTCATGTCGACGACGAGGTCCTTGATGACGAACATGTGGGGGAGAGGAGTGATGGTGGAGGCCTTGGACGCCGCGTCGATCTTGGTGAGGCAGGCGAGGCCATTGCACCCATCGATGTTCATCGCGCAGGAACCGCAGATGCCCTCACGGCACGACCGGCGAAACGTGACCGTAGGGTCGATCTCGTTCTTGATCTTGATGAGGGCGTCGAGCACCATGGGCCCGCACTCGCTGAGGTCGATCTGGTAATCCTGCAGCTGCGGCTTACCGCTGCCGTCCGGGTTCCATCTGTAGATGGAGAACGTCTTCAACTTCTGCTGCTTTTCTCTGACGCTGCTGGTGGTCGTCTGCCTGGATTGGGTTAGCTGCGAGCAACCGGCAGCTGCCGCAGCCCGCAGAGCATTTGGGGAGGAGATTGTAGAGGACCTGCATAGGGAGGAAGCCCTTGCTCCCAGAGATCGAACCAACCACCCTCCCCTCGTCATTCCTGCAGTTTTCTCCTCTTCTTCTTCTTCTTCTTCCTCCCTGCCTTTTTCTCGCCCCTCTTAGAACTTGTTTGCTTTAAAGGTTATAAAATCACGAACACTTCTCCTCTGACGGAAACTGAAGAAGAACGACGACGGAATTCAGAATCCCACCCTCCTATTGGTCCTATTTCTCCGTGAAACTCGACAGGTCAGCCACTCGAGTGGCTGGCTTCGGGCGTCGGCGTCTCTAAATAGCCGAGCGAGATGGCCGCCACCGGGGTCAATGGAGATTGGAGAAAGCGGCAGAAACGTGTGGGCTGCAAGTGGGTTCGAGAACGGCTGGTGCTGCTGGCCTAGCTTTCAGCCTCACGTTCGAGCCGCCCTTGTGATGTGGCTTGGTTTATCTCCACAACCTGGTTTGTTCAACTTTTCACTCCGTTATAGTTGCAGTTTCATGTCTGTCACGACATTCAATCGAGATCATCCAGAGTTTTGAACGTGGAAGCTACTGAACGTGAAAACGACGAACCTTGGATGCAAATTAACTGGACTGGAGACGGTTGAAGTAAAGAGATTGAAATTGAAGGAATGAGGGAGGAGAAATGATTTCAAAACTAGCAGAAATGACAAAAAAAACTCACAGCAACTCAGGTTTGAGCTCAAGTTTAGACTCGATTGGAGACTTGGGATCACTTTTTTTTTTTATTACGGTGGGTGGAGCTGAAATTTGGCTCTCATGAGAGCCGAGGGAGCGGAAATGGATATTTGATTCTTTGGGAGGGTTCGAGGTTGTTTATTGAGATGGGAATGGAAGAGAGATCGTGGACTCCACACGTTCCTTCTCTTTTTCTCTCACAAAGTGATGGGTAGCTTGATTCTTAGAGGGTGCCGCATTGAGGACGAGTATTAATCTTAAGATTATAAATGTAATTAGAAGGTCAAGTGAATAATAGGAATGTAATTATAAGGTCAAGTGAACCGGTTCTTGTCTCACCCCTTTTCTCTCTCTCTCTCTCTCTCTCTCTCTCTAGTAATGCCTAGCACAAAAAAAAAAAAAAGAGAACAACGGTTTTAGAAATGACAAATAAACTGCCCTACTTATCAGCCATCTCACATCGGCAAGATTTACGGTTCTTGGTTCCTCGAAAGGATATTGATACTTTGAACTGGAAGCAGAGAAGGTGAGCGCTGAACAATAAGAGGAAGTTGAAAACATGGTATAGAAGTAAATGCATGCGAACTGAAAAAAAAAATGTTTAAGAAAATGAAATAGAAATGACTAGGGAGCCATGAAACAAATGGGTAGCAACATAGAAAATAACAAAAATTAAGTACAATGATAACACTGTCTATAAACTTATTGTATTGAATTTATTATCTATACGATGGAACATAACAAATGAGCGCTAAATGGTACAAATCTGCTTTTTTTGAGGCACAATCCAGTTAGAAATGTTACGAAGCCATGAAGAGACGACTAGGGAGCAAAGAGACGTTGAGATGAGAGCTACCCATAAAAGAAAACAGCTTTTGCTTAGTTCATGGACTCATACTTCTCGCTAAAGGAAAGTGAATTTCGTGGGGCTTGTGCAAAGTGAATTTCGTGGGGCTTGTGCATAGGATTAACTTACCTAGAGGGTGACCATTTTAACATAAAATAACATCACTTACACATAAATGCACGTCTCAGACTGCTTTACTTTTTTTTTTAATTAAAAAAAACTACTGCATGTATAAATTTTACGCAGGTCTTCGTCATTCTATGCTATACAAATTAAATAACTCATACTACAGCAGATTAAGTTGCCACCCATTTCACCTTTCAAAGCCATCGAGCTATGAGAACTCTACCATCTCATCGAATATACTTTTACCAGTGCACTCGTCAAATATACCTTACCAGTATACTCATAACTCAGGCAAGACCAAGATATGGAAATCATGTTGTTTGGCGACTCAATTATGGAGTGAGCTCAAGCCCAAACTGGTCCATCCCATTACCAGTGCCCCTTGGGGCTCTGCCTCAGGTTGGTTTTTTTGTACAAGAAAATGTACACACATCAATGGAGCGGCGTTTTTTCAATTTTACGATGAGTACTTTTACAATGAGCTGCTGATCTAAATAAAGGGATGAATAACAGTGGTAGAGAGCAGCGATCATCTGAGCATCGTCCCAGACTCGTTTGCAAACTCAATGCATCAGTTCAGAAGCATCATTTATGTACAGAGCAATCTGATTAGCGCACAGGCATGACTTTGTGATTGATTATCTCATATTATTTCTTGTGCAGAACTCCTCAATTCCCATCCGGAAAGATCCGTATCACTGGTTTATCCAATTCCATACCTAAGAAGCAAACTGAAGACTTTCTATTCTTTATGCTGTTTAGCTCTTATGGGCACCTTATAAGCTTTCTTGGTAGATCACTACCCACTTAATGTATAACTCTTCTCTTGGTCTTACTTTGCAATGAACCACAGTCACAATATAGTAATCACGTAAATCACATATGCTAGATCTCAGGGCTCCAGAAAGTAAGGATCACAGAGCTTGACAATCAATTCCATTAGCACTCAACCACTGTAATTTTCAGTGTCAAATACAATGAAATTGGCTGGTCCTACCAACAAAGTTACACGGCCCCTGATTACATGCAAATGCAGCTACATACATGCTTATTAGCAAGAAAAGGCCTTCTACTTTGAAGGATTATCAATTTGTTCAGATCAGGCGAAAAAGGATATAAATACATGAGAAAGGAAAAGAACACTCTGCATGTCCCTCTTGTGCAATGCCGGGGAATGAAAAACCGAAAAGGCAGCATGGAAGGAAATCTAAGGGAACCAAAATCACATCTATTGAGCAAATTCGTGGCCGTAAGCAACCAATATGCTTAATAATTCCTTCTTCATTTCTACCATCAGGTTAACCGAGGAGATACGAACCAACTTCACTAATCACTCGATCCAACAACAGCATCATTGATGTAGGATGTCTTTGAACTCAATTCCCCATTACCATGTGGAAAGCTTCTTCCACCTTCCAAATAACTTGATGGTTCAATTGGTTGACACTGGCCATCAATGGTAGCTGCCAGTGGACTCTGATAGGCATATGTTAGTGGATGATCAAACTTACAGGCTGGTCCAAACTTGCAAATCCCATAACGGCTGTAATGTAAACATACTGTTTGGTCCTGGAAGAAATGCAGAACAAAATACAGTCAAATCAGGAAGTCTTTATATTCGACTTAAAGGACTTGATCAAAACTTTCTTTTCTTTCAAACTGCATGATCAGAAATACTCACAGGTCTTAATGGGAGGCCCATCGGACTGAGGGCACAAACCAATGGCTTGGAGACCCTACTCCTTGGATGATGAAATTTGCACGCCCCTTTAAATTTACAGTTGCCAGTTTTCAGGAAATATTGGCATTCAGGCTGACCGGGTCTTTCAGGAAAATCATCAAGTGGTTCATGTGGCTGATTCATAGGAAAGTCAGCCTTTCTTGCAGATTGGTCATTCACAGTTGGAGCTGAAGGTGGCTGTTGGTGCCACTCAGGAGACAGCAATGGTGCAACAGGAGCCTAATAATGTCAAAAAAAGTAAACACTAAATCTTTTTCCCTTCTTTGGGAAACAATGAAAGTTTGAAACCTAAAGATGACTACCATAATATTTTGACGCATTCTTATTAGTAGCAAAAATTAATTTAAAACATAAAATCTTTAACTATACTTTAGTTAGCTTTACAACCACTAGTACATCATTGTAAAAGTTTAAGCAACCTATTGTCTCTAAGTACAGCAGCAAAAGAGTTTAAGTAACCTATGTCCCTCTCCCAGAAGCCCAACTCCCACTAAAACCTCAGGAGGTGACTTATTCTCAAATTACATCAATGTCCGATTTAATTGAATTGACTAATGATTCATGTAACAATTTTGAGGCTTTATAAACCAGAATCATATATACAGAAATGGCTGCAACAATATAAAGTAGATTCCTCTCAAATCTAGGAAGAACAAATAGTTCTCAAGAATCAGTATCAAGACAAAGACACCATCTCTCAAGGACGAACACTCACAAGAAAAAATATTGAACATCATTAAGGAGGAACCTCAAAACTCTAACCCAGATTACAAGAAGAGGTTCAGCATCATATATACACAGCAGCAGAGACAACGATCAGTTGGGCTAACCAACAGCTAACTCCAAAAGCCATATCATGGCTGATCAAAGGGAGACAAAAGAAAAAAAAAAAGTCACAAAAAATAAGTAAACAAATGCATAAAAAGATACAACAGGACAGAAATTAAAGTACAAAAGAAAATATATACACTTAAACATATATATAATTTATGTTGCATATGTACAAATATATATGTATAACCCTAACTGCATAATGTAACACGCCCCCCACCCCCACCAATCTTCTAAGTGACAACGCAATAACAAAAAGTTTGCTCCAAAGAAAAGAAAATCATGGAGAAACCAAGAGCTTGCTAAAAAAGTCAGCCAGATGATATTCTGGCCTTCTTCAAGAATTTTTTATGAATATAATGACAATCTATTTTAATGTATTTACTTTCTCCATGCAACAAGTGGTTGCTCGCAATATAGGCAGCACTCTCTTATTATCACTTTTGATGGTTCTAAAGTCTTTTAACCAGCGCCTTCAAGAAAGTCTTTTAACCATAAGATCTCGACAATTGTAATGATCATAACATGACACTTCGTCTTGGTAGATGACATGGAGATCTTTTGCCTTTTTTTTTTGTCATCACCAAAAGGCAGGAGAAAATCCTAAAAAACCAGTACTGCAGCACTCACAACCCCCCCCCCCCCCCCCCCCAAAAAAAAAAACCCCGCAGGCATCAATTATCAATGTAAGCAATTAAACCTAACGAAGAAAACAAAGACAAAAAACAAGTCCTTGGATGTAGTCTTTTTAGTGTATTGAACTATGCACATTACTGCACCCACATGGGCACTACTTGAACCATGTTGGAGTTGGCTCACACATGAACTACAAAAGCTATGTTCAGCTGTTTGATTAAAAGAAACAATAGGGCTCCAATTAGTTGCTGATATAGAGGAAGATCGTCAAGCAACTCTCAATCACAAAAGCTCATATTTGATCCAAGTACCGCACTACCTCTAGTGCCACAACACTTTTATTATTAGGGGATACCTGATTTTTCAATAACACTAAAAGCAAGCTTAGTCTATGATAGAAACTAACCATGATGTGAAAAGTACACTTTAATTACGAGAAATCAAGCTCAAATCCCAAATTGGACATTTCACATTTAAGAAACCCTTTTATAAGATTAGTTCCATCACTATCACTTCCTATGACTATCATATCAAACAACACACAACAAGAAAATAAGAATACTTGAGTGTTCCTTCTATAGCATGTTTAAATGTGTGTTCCAATGCTGCAACAGAACAGTGATGTGCTGTACCCCATAAACTAACACAAACAAAAGGGGCATGGAACACACCACACCATGTCCGTGCATTCTCAATTCCATGGTTTGGGTGGAGTGCTGGGCAATATTAGTCGAGGAACATGGTATTTGGTTCCTCGAGCAACTCTGTCGCCCTCTCTCATGTTCTCTTCCCTCTCTAGCCACTAATGTGGAACGCCAAGTCACTGCTACACCAACGTCGAACCCTGGATGCCCTCTGCTCTGCTCCCTGAACCTTCTCTCTCTTGCCGCTGCAATGGATGCCGAAAGCCAAACTTTGTGTCACAGCTACACCAAACATCAAATGTTGAATGCCACTGCACTGCCACCCAACTTGAAGACCACCTTTTCCTAATGAAAACCAAAATAATTTTTTCCTCTTTTTTCCCTTTTCTGTAGTTATTTTTTCTGACTGGGGGAAGGCTTCAGGATTCGCTATGTAGTCTTTAGAGATTGCTTATTTATTTTCTTCTATAAGATCTTTTGTGATGCATTCCTAATCAAGCCTTGTTATATTGGCTCCAGTAGTTAAAAGCCCTTTGAGAATAATGGTCACTTCTGCTCAACATTAATGAATCCCATGATTCCCTAACTGAAATTGCAGCAAATATTGCTTTCATCATACTAAAAATAAACCCCATGGAAAACATACCACATTGGTTTTCATAGAGAAATCAATAAAGGCTACCCATGTGATTGTGTTATCAATTTTAATAAGCAGCACATGAATGAGTATTCAGGCTTAAAAAATCATGGAATGTGAACCTATGCAACCAAGTTCTCCTGAAAGATATCCATTAGCCATCCCAAACTACATTTCCCTCTATTTCAGTTTATGGAGCCAATACTGACATTGTACTTTCATCTAGAACTTTAGCATTATTGATTGCTGAAGCTTTCTTACTGTCGAATTTGGCCTTTGACTTGCTTAGACATTGTTTTGAATGCTCAAGTCACTGATGACTTGCAGCAATGTACCTTAAAATTTCTTCCGACGCACTTCTAGTTAGTAGTTTACCTCGAGGTCACTCCAGTAATTAAACATCTAACTGTTTTTATAACTTTACTCCCATCACACCCATTACAGTGACCTCACAAGAACATATATAGACCCTAAGGACATGATTTGTACAGTTCTCTTTTGTTGCCCATTATTGGTGATTTCAGATGACAAACACGTACCAGATCATCCCATCTTCTAAGTTTACCTATTGACGACACCCATTACACTGACCTCACTGAGCTCATGAATCCTAAGATACTACAAATCTTTTAGTCAATCTGACTTCTGGGCAGGCATCAGCCCCCATACATGGTCTTATGACTTTGCAGAGACCTGTATTTCTGGTAAACAATTCTGTTGGTATTGAAAACAGGACATGGTTGTCAGCAGTACTGTTCTAGCTAGAACACACAACATCAAATAATGAACAACAGTTACATACTTGTTCAAGAACAGAGAATTGACAGAGTGCTTCTGTCCTGTTGTGTTGAAAGCAAACAAGTGACATAAGAACAGTTGTCCCTCTTGGAACAAATTCAGAATCAAACATGCTCTTAATTGAAAGGGTAGTACCCCTTTTACAAGATCCAAATCCAAGTTTTTTTCATGACATTACTAACCAATCATACCAAGCCTTAGGAGCTTGTTTAAGGCCAGATAAACTTTTTCTTAATTGAAGAGGAAATATTCATTCTTAAAGTGAAGATCCATGTATTCTTCCTGGTTCAGTTCTCCTTTGGAAAAGCATTTTCCACATCTATGTATAACAAGAGTCATTTTCTAATAAAAAGCAATGGCAATTAAGGTTCTAATATCTGCCCTGTGAGAAATGAGAGCAGAGGTCTTTTCATAATCAAGTTCACATTCTTGCCAGCATCCCTTAGCATCCAAGCTAGTGTTATATCATTCTAATAACCCATCACTTTCGCTTTTTACTTTAAAGATTGTCTGCACTCAATAATTTTCTAACCTAGGGAAATAAGCTAAAATTCCTAAGTCTTACTCTTTTCAAGAGCAAGAAACTCCAGGTTCATGGACTAAACCTATTGCTTGGGCTTCATGATATGAAGTGAATTCATGGTGAAAGGGGATAGTTAAAAGACATACTATATATCTAGAGGGTAGGGGGGATATCTATCTATCTATCTATATATATATATATATATATATATATATATATATATATATATGAGGAGCTGTAGTGATCCTACACGACCTTTTAAAGAGGATGATGGTTCTCCAATTGGTTGAAAATGTTTCATTCAACTCCATTACAGGCTTCAATATGACTAGATGTATACAGAAAATATGGGGATTCATATGAGGGTTATCATCATGCTCACTTGTTTGAATATGACAAATGATCTTTCTGTAGATCCATAATTTTGTTGGAAGAGGGAGAGGGATTATATACTTTCATATTTGAACCATATGTAGAGGCTGCCAACACATAACTAACTTTTTATTTAGCAGGAGATAAACTATTATCTCCCATGATGAGTTATGCAAGAGCTTCTTAGATGGATGGATTGAACCCTTTCAAATTCGAGCCCAACTATATCATGTAGATTAACCCACTTCGGCTCAAAATGTTAGACTGTCAGTCCATCTCAAAAATTAGTAAGTTCTATCCCTTGTTGCATGTTCATGATCTTTTTTTGAATATTACATCATGGGCAATTTCTTTCAAGCTATGCATCTCCCTAAGTTAATTCTAAGCAAGTTAACACGAAGGTAGCCACATGAGAATTAGTTGAAAGCTTGAAGCACCAATGCTACCCAAAAGCCAAGTAATAACTTTGTGATCTCTGGTCTTGAAAGCTGTCCATTTCATTCAATAATTGGTAACGACTTCTTTTTTTCTATTTATAGTGAGTTCAATGAATTTTCCAATCACCTTTTGGCATTCCCATCTATAAATCCCCAACGACCCTTTTCACCAAATATATGTTCCACAGTAAATCCCAATGGAACCTAATTCATAGAAGAAAGTTTAGGGACAGGAATGGTTACAAACTCTTTATCTTCCATTTAGCCACACAGGAGAGGAGACAACAACCAACCTTTCTAGAAGGCTCAACAAGACAAAATTAAAGGTCACACAGCAGCCACACAATCCTCTTCTTCAGCATGCTTCCTAAACCAACTTTCAATACAACACAGCAATCTTAAGAAAGCACAGAAACGTAGACCTTGCTCTGATGCCATGTAAAGAAATGGCAGCAACAATATCAATTAGATTCCTATGAGTCTATGAACAACAAATGGCATCAAGGATAAGAGCAACTCTCACAAGAAAGAATAATGATTATCTTCAAATAGAAATCTATATATCTACACACACACACACATGGAGAGAGAGAAAGTGTGTTCATGGAATACATAGACTAAGTAAATACAAAGAGTCAAAGACTATATGAACTGATTAAAAGTTGACCAAAACTTGATTGATGATTCACAAAGTGGTACATGTATTTGTCAAAATCAAGATTATAGTTTTCATCTACGTCTTCAAAAAGTAAGTTTACATATGGCCCCTTGTGAACCATCAATCCAGTTGATCAATGGGTTCATACTTCTTACTTAGTCCAGACAATACATAACAATGTACATTTGCCACTCTAGACATGCAAATAAAAAATAAAAAATGCAACAAGCAAGTAACCAATTATGGTTACTGGACTAACATGTTAATGTAAATGGAAGGTAACTGAAATATTGAGACATAGGGGAGTTTCTAGTTTCCAAGTTACAAAAGTAGGCATTTGTTCCTTGCAGCATCCAAAGTAAAGGACATCATAGATACCAACATCAACGTCATAGCAAGACAAGATAAAAGGTAAAAAAGATCTCGGAGAAAGGTTTTCCCAACTTTATTACTTCCTGCTAGCATTTAATGCAGGGAAATTAGACAGGTCCCACAAAATTCTACTTTGTTTAAAAGGCTTTAAACTTTACATGGTTTAATTGTATGAAAATTTCATGATCCACAAAAGGATGCAATAAGAAAAAAATGGATAGGCAAAAGTCACTGGATTCTACTTGCGAACATCACTAACTTTGAGTTTGTGAGCAACCTGCGGTTCACAGTCACAAATATCATTAACGGGTTTTAAATGGAAAAGTTTCTCTAAGGTACTTTTGGAAAAGCTGAAAATCTCAGGAAAAATTTTGCAACTTTTTTAGAAAATAAAAATTCCTAAAAATTAGGGAAAAAGTAAAATAAATGAACTAACAAAAAAATATAAAAAAGAACTTAATAAAATGATGCTTTAGTAATGATAGAAATGAATAATTTAACTTAAGTTGTAAACTTTAAGGCAAAAATAGCATAAAATAATGAAAAAAAAGCAAAAAAATGAAAAAAAAATCATTTTGGAATTTTTTCAAACAAAAGGCAAAGGACAGGTTTTTTCGTTTTATTGTTTTCAACGTTTTTATCGGGCCTTTTTTTTTTAAAAGACAGGTCTTCTGTGACATTGCTATGGTTACATACATATTCTAATGTTGTAGAGGCCTTTCAATGGCTACTTGCATTTGCAGAACTTTCAACAAAGTTGTTCACCTAGTCGCAGCCTGAAGGGACTATCAACAATCTTTGGATAAGAACTTACAGATTTTGTTTACCCCATGCGCTATGGTAAAGGCTATGTGAAATGGACACCTCAGCACTGGTGATGCACTTGTGCCCTTACTCATACTCACTTACACACACTCTTGCTAAACTTTCTTAGTATATATTTGACTTTTGGGGAGAAGGCGGCTAGAGGTGAACGTATCTGCCAAACTTCTACAGGATAACTGGATAAGGACAATGCATGAACTATAAAAAGTAAAGAGACCTACATGGAAACTATACACACACCACAACATCCCTGTCCCCGCACCCACATAACATAGGGTAATCTGTTAAGGCAAAAATAGAAGCAGGATATGGAGGTGAAGGTTGATCTTTACTTGGTGGCAGAGTTAGGGCGAGAGGGAATAGAAGGATCTCATAAGGGCCTATTCAACATAACAAGCAGACAAGAAAACTCTCTCTCTCTCTCTCCCTCACACACACACACACACTCACTCTCACATATATCAAACTAGTCATTCAACCAAATTCCAAACATGATCCAGACGAACCTTGTACTACTTGGTTTTAGCTATGATTTTCAATGGGCGTGGAACATGGCCCAGCAATCCAGAACTTTGAGGCAAAATATATAGTTTACACTTTACAGTAAATAGACAAATTGTACAAGTTCATTTCAGCATGACTTGAACCTGCACAACATAGTAGTAATTTATTTCTAACTTTAAAAGTTTTGTGTGTATACAAGTTCGAACACGTACATGCTCAGCTCTGGAAATCACTACTATTATTTCATATCAAATCCATTTCCATTTAAGAACCAGTTTGACCATGCACACCAAACAATTTTCATGAATATGAAATGTTAATGTTTGCCAGAACATGAGTTCTTTGATATCTCACACAGAGCAAAATGAATCACAAGAAAAATCAAGTGATTACCACAGTATAGTTAGATCAGTCAACATGAACCAATATCAACTTTGTAAAATAATACTGGCACAGGGAGAAGGACAAGGCAATTGCTTTTCACATAAGAGAAGTGTAACAAATCATTTTTGATACATATAAGAGGTTAGTGCACTGGGTTTGCCGTTGGTTGTCAGGAGAATGGTCGAGTTCAAACTTCAAACCCCATAGGCACCATTCTCAGAAAAAGGCCCAAGGGGCAAGGGAGGGTAAGCCATGGAGTTCTCCGACATGGCCAAATCAGTGTAGGATACAGTAAACTTCACCTTGTTAACAAGGCCTTCTTTGGTTATTTCATATTTGCTTTCTTTTTCTATCTACAATCAATTAATCACCTAATCTTTCAGCTTCAAATGATTGATATTATTTGAGTGTCATTTTTTTTATCATCATTTTATAAATATTGATAAAAGTTGGCACCTGAAAGAACATTAAAAACAAAAAACCTTGATTTCGCACACACACACACAAACATGTTCACACATGCAAGTATGTGTATGCCTCCCTATGTCCTAATTCCACGAAATGCATTTGTACATGGATGTGCATATGGCTCTGGTTCTAAAAGTATAGCATCACGGCAATATTTTTTTCCTTTTTCGCATCTGCATCCAAGTCACAGCCAAAAAGATTTAGCTGCTACTACTACATGTTCAGGAAAAACTAGACACATTGACTCAGAACTGACAGGTAAAATCAAAGACCTTGTGCAAGAATCCTCATTATACACACTTCTATAGCTATTTAGACCACAAATAACACTGACATAACTCACCGGGTAACCATTCCAACCTGGAATTGGCAAGACTGCTGGATGAGGTGGTAGCATAACAGGCATAAAGGGTGGAGATGCTTCTACTGAGACACCTAAATCATTTGATGTCATCTGCACAGACCATGATGATGCAGGTGCTTGAGATGTGCCAGCTGGATGAACTGGAAAAGATCCACCTCCTTGATGATATCCTGAAGCAGGAGGACAAGCTCCAATTGCTGTTGGATCAGGATGATGAAACTTGCAGTTTGTTGCATACTTGCAGGAACCAGTCCGCATGTAGAAAGGGCATTCTTTCTCTCCCTATGAGACAGGTACACCATTCAACATAGATCAATTATAAGACAACTGAGTTTTTAAAAATGATTTTGCTATAAATAATATAAAAGAGCTACCAGTCTTATAGGAAGCCCTAAGAAGTTAAGCTCCGGCTTCCCACCAGCACCATCCTTTTCTCGAGGATGGTGATATCTGCAAGCTCCTCCAAATTTACAAGTTCCAGTCTTCAAGTAAAACTGAAAAATATGCCAGGATAAAATTAGAAAATCACAAACCATCAAAGTTGCTAACTGCATTCAATGAAAGAACCAATCCAACTGAGAAGCTACAGTTAGGCCTATCAGTGCTTCATGATTATGCAAGAAAATTGAATAGAACATAAACTAAAGGCTAGACAAGACATGTTCTATCCATAAACTAGGTTCAAGATTGATAATATTTTGTCATATTGTAAAATCCTGTAAAGAGTGTCCGAAAGAAAAGATCTCCTCAGTAGATGAAACATCATTTCCATGGTCAAGATGTTGTTTAACAACAATGGAGGAGGTGGAGCAGATTACCCTTCAGAAGTCATATCTCATGAGGCATCTTCAGTCTGAAGCTCCAATAATTCCAAAACCCAACAACATTGTCTAACCTTTAAACCAAACTCAGACAAACATCCTTCTGTTGGATTATGTTGAACTATTTTTTATGTTTGTTTGTGACTTTTTGAGGTGCTGCATGAGTTGCACACCAGCAAGCAGGTACTAATTCTAAAAGTGCCTACTTGATCACTTTCTAATTCCATTTTTCTGGAAAAATATGCACCACCAAAAAGCTTCAATACTGGCTTGGTTCATCAGATGCTCAAAGTAGGACGTTCCTCAAACAAGAGGCTTCAACTTTTAATGTTGATGCCTTACGTGCTACAATGAAGAGAACACCGCATTTATCCTTTTCAGACTTATGTTTTCTTTTAAAGCTACAGCCTGCCTGTAGCGTAAAATGAATTCACCTTCTTGAGTTCTTGGAATTGTTTTTCTCCCCAAAAACTACTGCATGTAGAACAGGCTAAATTTCCGACATATGACCTTCCTAATCACAGGATCTGAAATGAGAGACATCCTGCCATAGGATAAACATTGAAGTGGAAAACATCCCCGTCAAGAACCATACCCAGAGTTAACCAATACCCATCTAAAAGGAGCAACCAAACTTTCCAACTTTGGCAATCAACAGAGAGAGGAGGAGAAAAGGCAAAGGCAAGTAGCAGTGTGCATCAGATGGATCAACAAGAGGGCGAGGAAAACAAAAGCATTGGCTAGTCAAACTTCCGGTCTGGGTATTAAAAAGGGGAAAAAAAAAAGAAAGACAGACGGGAAGACAGCAATAGAAGAATGCTGGAGAAGATTTACTAACAACAGCAGTAGCAATGAAGAAGCCAAATATAGCAGCAATAAACATTTCAATTGCAACATGGAAAAGAAAACTACTGCAGTGGATGAATTCCAGAGGAAAGACAAAAGAACAAATAGAGTAGAAGAAAGAAGCCAAAACAAAGTGGTAATAAATATTGATTGCTACATCTGATAGAAACTGCATGCTCAAAAGCTCAGGGCAATGCAACATTATTTTCTTTTGATGGAAAGATCAACCAAAGTAGATAAAGGAATACGCCTCTTATTAGGTGACACGAATGCAGATGAAAACTCCTGGAAAGAGCCAACAATTCCCGCTGCACTTGCTTAGGCACTAAAATCACACCGTTTTCAAAAAACACGAAAATATCTAATAAGCATCTTCTTCACCATATTCACTACCTTGCATTCTGGCTGACCAACTCTTTCTGGAAGCCCTTCGTTTCCCTTCGCCACCTGCACCTGCGAAAAACATCCACCGAAAGATCAAAGAATTGTCAACAACAAAAATGGGGAAAACAAAAAGGAGGCCGACTTGAACACGCCCCTGAAACATGACAGCTCACCCATTTACATACTATATGTACAAAAGAAGTTCACTGATTTATATACAATAACTGCAGAAGCAACACGATGTTGGGGAGTGTTTTGGGGGCTGGAAGATGCGAAGTAGAACAAGGGAAGCGGCATAAAATCCACTGGAAACAGAGAATAGTAACCAGAAGTGATCGATCATAGTTTGAGAAAAGAAGAAAAATCGATCAGCTCCATCGAAAGGATCGATCCGAGAAGCAAAAGGAGGGCAGATGTTCCTTTGAATTCGCAACTACCAAGAGGCAAAACTTCACTATGAAAATAGAAGTAAGAACTAACGACGACAGTACTAACAGGCACAGGAAGAGAGACAAGAATGGGTGGGGAAGCATCACCTGCTGATGGCGCGTTCTCTCCGGCGGGTGATTGAACCGACAATTCATTCCGTATTTACAGATTCCCCTTTTCATATAATAAGCACAATCGGGCTCATTAGGTTTCTGGGGGAACAGAAAAACTGAACCATCAGTACTACCTCCCTCATCGGCCCCCTTCTGGTTCCCCTTCCCCTTCTTCTTCTTATTCTTCCTCTTCTTCTTCTTCTTCTTATCATTCTCCTCTTCTTTCTTCACCTTCTCTCCCTCGCAACTACCAGCTCCGCCACCGTCCTCCTCCTGACCATCCCCATGTTCCTCTTCCTCATCATCTTCATTATCATCATCCTCCTCGCCGTCGTCATCGCCATCATTGTCATCACCATCACTCTCACCATCGTCGTCGTCGTCGTCGTCGTCATCGTCGGCCACCCTGTCGGCGACGGCGGCGGCAGGAAGGGGGTCGTCCAACACCAGATTCTCCAATTCGCCTGCCAGTGCCACCACCACATTGGCGACAACGTCGGCGGAAGTCAGTGGTGCCCCCAAACCTTCCTGTTCAACCAACCCCATCGTCGACCCAAGTCACTCAAATCATCCAAGCCACCATCAAAACACACCCGCCCACTCTCTCTCTCGCTCGCTGTCCAAACTCAGAATAGAAAACGATTACTGATGACACGCTTACCCTCGTCACTCTGTAGTCTGTTCCCCGTCAGAAACACACCCTCCTCCGTTTTCACACCAGAAATACAACCCCAATAACTTATTCTCCTGTTTTTTTTTTTTTCTCCTCTGCCTGCCGTTCTCTCACAGAGAGAGAGAGAGAGAGATGGAGGAAATTTGATGAACGAACCAGCCAGTGACAACACCTCTTCTCATTTACGTTGCCGTACTACATCGTATGCGGATGCAAGAGCGGGACGTACGTCGCTTCTTGATTGCTTCCTTCTCCTATCCTACTACGTATTAAATACGCATACGTTTTACGATACACGCGGGATGCGGAGATCTCGAGGGCCGTTCAAAGAAAGCCGTCGGCTGCTGACGGTGGTGGTGGTGGCGCTGGCGGGAGAGTCTCCTGGTGAGTCTTGGCTCTCTCTCTCTGCCGACGGATTGCCACAAAAATAATTTGATTCGATTTTCGTGATGTGCTTTACTGTTTATGCCGAAGAAAGCAAATTCTCTTCCAATTTCTATTGTTGTTGGTGCCTGGCTTTAAAATGCTATCACTGGCAAAGAAATTGGTAGAGTTCAAATTTCAATAGCGCTATTATTTTGTTGTGATTGTGATTTTTTTTTTTTTTGTGTGTTTGTCTGAACTCCAAAATCAAGAGGTAAAAAATAGTTTTGCTTACACAATGCCATTGTAAATCCGTTTGAATGAAACCAAAATGAGTTGGATTGCATGGGAAGAACATATGCTGTTGTAAGTTGGATTTGAATTTGCAATTGGATCTGCTTCCCTGCTCAACTCAAGGATAACAGGTGCAGTCTTTTCAACATCTTAATATAGAATTTTTATGACAGAGTGAAGATAAGGAAAACAATGTCAGGAGTCAAAAAGGGAGGGTTGACTAGAGAAAGAACAACCATCCGTTGTTGTTGTAGTTATGAATGCAATTCCCAATCATGTAATGGAAGATACGACCTGCTTAGATCTCAAATCTGTGCTTAGATCTCAAATCTGTGGATTCCTCATCTAAACCTCTTTCGTTTCCAGTCGAATCGCTGGTCCTTGCCTTCTGCAGTCGACCACAGAGTTGAAATCTGAAAATCCCCTGTTTGTTTAAACGGTGAATTCTATATCTCGGATTACTTGGGATCTGAAATTCAAAGCAATGAATCTCTCAATATAAGGCAACCACCATAATGATTCTAAGGTCAGACGTCTCTTCATCGGACTTTAAACTCATGGTTTTTTAAACATGTAGCATGGATTTCAAATTTATGATACTGAGATCACGCCTTGATCACGCCTTTTTATGCATCCTCGGATCTAAGATCCCAAACTATTAAATGCAACTTAAGAAAAGGTTTTTTTTCAAAACACAGCTTTTATGTTTATGTTAGTTGTTTACCTCGTATTTATTTTTAAATAATGTCAAAACCACTTTAATTTTGTTAAAAAAAATCACCACCAGTGTTAAGAGAGTGCTTTTGGTGTTTTCCGAGTCGGGTGGAGCTCGGGCCCTGCCCGGCCCGATGCCCAGGCTTAGAAAGAGCCATGAGGCATGAAGCCATTACAAGAAACTTTTATGCAGTAAACATTTTTTTTTTATTTGTGCTGGGGCAAAATCCTGCGTCGTGATTTATATGGATTCATTTTGAAAATATGCGATTTTGACTAGATCCATGCTTAATAGGCACAACACATTTTTGTTCTTAACATTACAAATTTATGCTCTTAATGCAAGTACGATTGCTACATGAGTTTCATATTGAAATTTGCTAAAGTATAACTGACCACTTCATTAATCCACCCCAATAAATCCAATTTCACTGCTTAATCAACCTCTTTTACATGCAAAAAATGGATTACATGAGAAGGAGGTCATACCCAGACCCTTGTTGATCCTAATATACTCAACCATACAAGAACCCTAGCGTGCAAACTAACCATGGTTATGAATAGACAATGCATAAAGACTCTGGAATTATAGTCAATCTGGTTTTCAGTTGATATAAATGATTTAAACCCTACCGCTATATATATATATATATATATATATATATATATATATATATATATATATATATATATATATATATATATATATATATATATATATATATATGTGATGACTACCTCTATGGCCGGATGGTTAATTTTGCATTTTGTGCCACTAAAAACCATCACAAGGACTCAAGGGGCATAGCTCAAATGGGCGGCAAAAGGCACGTGGGCGGAGTGTCATGAGAGGCTATGCCCTTGTACCAAAAAGAGGAGTGAGTTCTACATGCAAGCTGAGCTATAAAATCTGGGGGCAAGGAAAAAGAAGAGCTTCGACTCTCGTTTGGGCCGTGAGATAACATCCTACTCACTCAAAAAACCATCACAAAAAGTATATTTTATCGCTAAAAACTACTGTCATGCAATTGATCATCGCAAATACACCTTTTAAAATGCTTTTCAGTAATATATATATATATATATATATATGAAACATTAAATCAAGTGGTTAGGAACCTTATCCTTATATAAGACTTTCACCTGCTTAGATTTCTTATGAGATTTGAACTTAAAATGGTTTGATGATGGCTAGAAGCACTTTTTGCTTTGGGAATTTTTAAGACAAGCCTGACAAAAACAAAAAGGGCAAAGGGAAAGAGAAACCTGAACGTCCATGTCTCTCACGTCCGTTTGGAATCAGTTCATTCCAAGTTGTCCATTTTCCGATTAGGACGAATGAAGCTTTGTCGTTTCCTTTCATTGGCCGTCGGAATAATTGGTTGCGAACACGTCGAATACGAACTGCTAAAGATGTCGAGAGTCGGGCACGATTCTGAAAATGGCGGAAATCTTAACGATCCTGCAGCCATGAATGAGATGAATCTAACTTTGAAATGCAGTTTCCGATCAAGTCCAAACATGAGTCCAATCGAGTTGGAATTCAATCAATAACTTGATTGACTGGTGATGGAATCGGTAGCATTTTCATTTTCGATGTGACGAATCACCGGATTCATAATTTGCCGGAGTGAGCGATGGCGCGATCACGAAGCTAGCAAACAAAAATAAACATCAAAGATTGAAGTAGATTCATAAAACACTTGGAACAAATGAGCCCTTGTTTTAGTAGACAGATAGGCGAGTTCAAATTATAGAATTCACATTCCATGAATCAAACCAAACAGCGGTTTATCTTTCCCATGGTTATCTGAAACTGCACCTTTCTTTTCGGGAATCCCATACCTCAAAAAGCGTAAAGTGGAGAAAGAAAAGTATGCGAAAGTTAAGCTCATTTTGAGGACAAAGTAAAGTGAACATCCCTTTTGGTAAATTCATACTATGAATTTGTTTCCAGTTTCAAAAAATTGCAAAAGCTCCAAACTTATTATCCAAAGTGAGTTTTTTTGTTGTAATGTAAAAAGTGTGTGTTTGTGTGCACGAGTCGAGGCGTATGTGCATGTGTGTGTGAGAGAAATGGGGAAGTCTTTGGTGAACTTAGGTCCAGTTATATAGAGCAGCTTTACGAGACTCATGTCACTGCTCCAGGTTATTAAAAATTTGTAACTATATATTTAGTGTTTTGTGAAAAAAAAATATTTAGATCAACCCCAATACATGTTTTTTCACATTGAATTTACGGAAAACCCACTAATTTTCAGAGCTAGAAAGAATGAAGTAATAATGGAGAGGCGTCAACAGTGTCTCATTATATATATCCAATCACACTTTCTAATTTTTCACATGTATAAAGCCTCACAACTTTAATTATACAAGTAAATAAATAATCGATATTTCAATTCTCAAATGTTTAATTAAATGGTACTACAACTTAGATATACGGGATGTAAACAATTATTAGAAGTAGAACATGAATTTTTTCCGGTAACATGTAAAATCTACGCCCTCGTGTTTGAGATGGCATTTGTTCTTTTTTTGAGATAAAAAGCACTTGTCACTTTCTCTCGCAAGCTCGAAAAGCAGACATCACATCACGTGTTTGCTATCGTTAATTCCGCTCCGTCTTCCCCTTTATATATATCAACAACGTCTTATGCATGATTTTTTATCATAAAGAAATTGAATGATATACATAACAGATCAACGTGCATCATCTATAACAAGAAAGAAATAGACGACAAAATCTTCGGATGACTGTGATAGCTTAATATGTCTTTTTTTTTCTCATTTAAGTACTTAGTAGTGGCCATTTAATGAGAAAATGATAAATGACATGTGGGCATTTAATACACAGAACAATATAATTGTTCAAATTGTCCCGACTACATGCCCGATGCTCGATGTTTATATATGATTAAATAAAATTATTGATAATGGTATTATAAATAGTTGTCAGAGTCACCATTCAATTTAAATATAGTGGATGTTGGAAGTCTGCATGTTGTAGAACAAATAAAAAATGAACATATATCGCTAAAAAGAAGCTGTCACATGAGCATTAGCGACCATTTATAGTGAAACAGTGGTTCATAGTAATGTTAACGATAAATTTTTAATCATATAACAACATCGAACAAATATAACATTGATTGAGCAGGCTAAGATGGTCACAGATGGGTCTAAAACAAAGTGATTTACTTCATACTCTTGTGAAAATTTGGTGTCATCGTTGAGACTAGGGGTGAACACGAGCCGAGTCGAACCTGAGTTCAGTCAGCTCGAGCTTGACTCAGCTTGAGTTCGATAATAGCTCGACAGAAGCAGCTCGAGCTCGACTCTGAAGTTACGTGTTGAGCTCGAGCTCAAGTCGATTATGGATCGACAAACTAGTTTGAATAGATTTGATATTCATCATTACATGTTGAGCTCGAGCTCGATTAAGGCTTGAGCTCGACTCGACAGTTACGTGTTGAGCTCGAACTCAACTCGATTATTTGAATGAGCCAACTCATGAAATCGAGCTCGACTCGTTAAGCAAATGACTCGAACTCATAACTAGACTCGTTGTTCACTCCTAGTTGCGACTGGTTTCGTCTCTAATTTGAGGTTGATAAGTGAAAGTTATTGGGAAATTTGGATCAAAATAGAAATTTCCAAAAGTATGCCAACATTTTTTGACATTATGGGCAAAAGCTAACTTCCAGTGGAAATGGTCAAAAGGTAGCTTGTAGTTTGGATTTTATATAAGAAAAGGAAGTCTGGGGGGCTTGACTTTACCGTCATACTCTCAATAAGTGAACTTTTTTTAATGTTAATGGACCAAGTCATATACTATTTTGAAGAATGAGGCCCTCAAAATATTGTTTCATTGACCTCAACAATAAATTATAACAGACAGGACACCTACTTCTAATAGCTCATTGGTATTTTTTCTATAGAATGATAAAAGTATGTTGAAGTCGTTTGCCCAAAACGAGATTTTGCGAATTCCCTAAAACCTGGTTTTGCGTCTAAAACCAGGTTTTTAGAGTGTTTGAGTGCTACCCAAGTTGAGTTTGAGAAAAACTTGGTTTTGACAAAACCTGATTTAATAAAAGTCGGTCAAAAACTTCAAAAAAACCATAGAATATTTATACAAAACTGAGTTTTGGAACAAACGAACCAAGTTTTAAAAACTAGATTTTACAAAACTGGGTTAAATGATAGTGTCATCTAAGCAGCCTTTAATCTGTTTTTGTGAAAGGAACTCTTACTAGGGACAAATTATTTTGGCTGGAGCTTGGAATTCCAGTGTTGAGTCAAGAAATGGCTGTGCTTATCCTTGACCTTTTACTTCTCACTTCTGCTGCTAAGTTACAAAGGACATTGTTTTGCCAGTCAAAGATGCAGTGAGAAATATGTTGGCTGTTTTGAGCATAATTTCAACTTCCATATCAAAAAGTCATGAAACCTTGTTTCTTTTGGAAGCTGACGCAGTCGCTTGCAATTATTGAGCTTCAATAGTTTTGAAAAATATGGTTGAAAGGATAAAACCTAAGATTAATATATATCAGTGAGCGTAAAAAGTATTTCATCCTACCAACCAACAACATTTTGCAACAAGTTGGGTTTTAGATGTTAAAGTAGTATTAATTGAAACAATTTGTTATTGTTCCATGAATATATCCCAAGAATTGAGGCATGTACATGGAACATTCTGTTACAGTATTTCATCAATTTGCTTCAATCTTTGAGGCATATTCATGTGTCAGTTACAAGCATCACATTTTCAAATCAAAGCCTGTTAGAAGATAGGCCTGCCACCAATTTGCTATACTATACAAGCACCACCTTTTCACACGAATATACACAATTTCAAACCTTCTAGCAACAAAAACGTATTGTTCACAACTTCTATGCCGTTTAAGGAGCATTTGATAGCAGATACAATACGAGTGTTTGATGAATCTACCTCAAATATTGTAGTAGATTCATGCAATGCTAGTTTTAGTGTTTCATAAATCTGTCTCAATTTTTGTGGCATATTCATGAGACACCTGTAGTATATTATGATTGGCAAGCGACCCCACTTAAATTACAATTATGTTTCATATCGTATCTTTTACATCAAACACAAAAAAGGAAATGTACATATGAGAGAAAAGAACGGATTTTTCTTTTGGCTAAGCCTTCTACAGACATAAGGTGTTCGAGAAATGGTTTATGTATGTACAATGTTCCGATGAGAAAACATTAATAGCATATTGAAAATTGTGTCACATTGAACGCTAAGTCGGCCAAAAGTATAAGGTGACAAGGTCCGTTTCTTTTTCTTTGAGTAAATCGCCGTGGCCGCTGTTAGGCAGACGTCCCCTAGAATA
>JAANDH010000441.1:33965-48429 GCA_011799765.1 Nymphaea thermarum
TATATATATATATATATATATATATATATATATATATATATATATATATATATATATATATATATATCATTCAGGTTGTCGATTTCAATGAGATTAAACAGTATATATTCAATTATAAACGTAGAAACATGTTTTTTAAATAATCTGAAATACCCTTCAAATAATGAAAGGGAGAAAAAAAACCAATAACAAATTAATTTCCTCAAATTAACTCTTAGTCTCATTTGAGGGTATCTCGTACTCTTAAAATGACAATTTGGCTTCTATATTTGAAATAAGTTACGGTATTTTATTTACGACGATAATTAATTATTGAAGCATATTATAATTGAAACATTTCAAATGCCTTAAGCCAAAATTAAATAAAGGGTGATATTTTGGCGATTCTAGGATAGCGCCGAAGTCTTTTCTTGAATATCACCATAGAAAGCCTGAAATTCTAATAACAGCTTGGAGAGCCAAGGGTGTTACCGTAATTCCCAAAACTCAAACTGCCGATTTCTCAATTTTGAAATTCTATTGGGTTTCTTTTGAATAAATTTATGGCGTCCGTACGCCTCGATAGGGACGCGTGCTTGAGGCGTCTGGGGGACTCTGCCTGTCCGGTACTCCCTGTTCCCCCCACACGGTTTCTTTATCATGGCTTCACACGCGAGGCGCGCTCGATGGTCGGAACTCCGATGTCCGAACCCCTGTGTGGAGCCTTCTAGAAGGGGAGAGATCACGCGTTGCTGCTTGCGCCCATGCCTTGTTCCTCCTTTGCGTGTGCCTCCATGCCTTTGGGCCCACCTCGGGTTTGGACCAAATCAACCATTTACCATATTCCACTATTAAAGCGGCCTTGGATCTGAACCCAGCAGAGCAAGATCCGCAATACGTTTGGACTACGCTTTCATTCGGCAGAATTTTTTTTAATATATCCAATTTGAATTGGATGTATCTGATCGACTCATTTTTCAAAAATCGGATATAAAAAGAATTAATATCAAAGTAAAAAACCTAATCAAATTCGTATTTAAAAAATGACTGCTGATTGGATATAGATTCAGATATTCATAAATATCCAATCAGATTTGAGTTTGGATTCATATTGGATTTAGCTTTTAAATAATTATCATATATCCGATGCTCTTACATTTTGAAAATCTGCCAGATTCGGTTCAAAATTCAAATTATATAAATGTAAAGATCAGATTCAATTGTGAAATCGGATTTTAGATTCAGATATGACTTTTCTTCATTTGTATTCGAATTAAAAACACAAATAAGTTCTATTCAATAACTTTTTACCCAAAAATAATAAATAAAGAAATGATGAGTTTCACATTTTCACAAATAATGTGATTTAGTCACCAATTTTTTGTTTGGTAGTTGCCAGCAAAAGGTGAGACATTCGCCCGAAAATTCAGAAATCTGGGACCCCATTTAAGTTTAGGGTAATAAACTTTCGTATGTTTATTTTTTCACATGATTTTATATGAGAACTACGTTTTGCTGTTTTTGTTGTTTCCTGAGTATTTACAAACTTCCAGTCGAAATTTTTATAAATATTTTGAAAGAATCATTTTTGTATTATTTTCAAAAAGCCTTCCTAGAATCTCGAATGAATTTACAGGATCAAACTACCTTCCATCGTTTAAATTGTGGACATGTTAGTGAGGAAATCTTGTAAAAATAGATGACTGGTTTCAAAATGATTAAAAATATTTTTCATTTTTCTCAATTTTTTCATAATATCTAGATGATAGACTACTAAGGCTGCAAGTTTCGAACTCGCAAAATCGCATTTTCTGAACATTCTCGACAATTAAATTGACAGAAATAAGGTGGTGAATCTCCTAAGTTAGTGTTCTCGGAAATTCTATTTTCACGCCAATTGAACTTTTTTTTTCAGTATAAAAAAATGTGTAGAAATGACCGTTGACATGGAATATCAGATGAAAGTTGTGATTTGTCTCATAAAACTTAAACATTTTCACCACATTTTGTGGGACGTTGATCCATCAGGTTCGTCCAAGATCACTCCCATCAGCCACTTTTAATGACTTAAAACCATTTTCAGCAACCATATTTCCATGAGATACATTCTAAACTACCAAATATATGCACAATGGTAACTTGTGTGTTAAAGCATTCTACCTGCGACGATTAAATGGTTGAACAATGTACGTGCATTTCACTTACATGCATTCAAGATTTTGTGGACAACCAAAAATATTCTTGTTGCCTAAATATATAAAAAAAGCTTATTTAAAGTAAATGAAAACAAAAAATAAAAAAAAAAAAATCGACATCCTGTGATGTTCACGTTTTAAGAAAAAAATCAACCTCTCTCTCTCTCTCTCTCTCTCTCTCTCTCTCTCTCTCTCTCTCTCTCTCTAATGTGATGCAATAAGGATGTAAATGTGTTTAGGATCATCTAAAATACATTGCAAATCAAATTGGGAAAGAACCAAAAGAGTGGCAAAACCATGCCTTGAAACAAAATCGATTTTGTCTGTAACAAGCAAAAGAGCGCCAGTAATATGAAGAGGATGAAGTTTGGAGCACACCCAACTCATTTCATTTGGAAAAGGCCGGATAAAGTGGGAAGTCGAAATTGGATTTCCCGTTTATATATATATATATATATATATATATATATATATATATATATATATATATATATATATATATATATATATATATATATATATATATATATATATTATGAAGATGATAATTCAAAAACATGGCAGGCGAAGAAATTCCCCCCATCGAAAAGGACAATTAGATTTAGGCTGTTTTGGATTCCTAGTTCATTATGCTGAAAAGGAGAATTAGATAAGGGCCATTTGGGATTCCCTTTTATCGTACCAAGCAAGGCAGCACAGGCAAGTGCAGCCCCTTTAATCTAGCATTCATGCATTATTGCATACGGAAATTGGCAGAACATTGGTACTATTCTAAATCACATTCTAAATGAAGCCGACATCTTTGTATTCTTCCAACTATTTCCTATCTATTTTGTCGGGTCTAAACAGAAAATGCAAAGTCACAGCTCAAAAGTGTGATCAAATTTGTGGTCAGTAGGACATGGGGACTTTAAATCTTCAAAGGACGATTAGGACAGATTATATTTCCTGTTAGCCCGCTGTATATAAATTGTTGTAATGTCGTCAGCCTTTACATCAGAAGTGAACCATTTTCTAGATAAGAGAAAAATACATCAATAAATGAACTTTTGCTTCTTAAGAAGCAACTTGTTTCTAAGTGAACCTGAGGAGTATTTCATCTTACTATCTAAATGAGAGCTGAAATTTCCATCCAGCCCTTCGTCCCCTACAATACAAAGTTTGCTTTCAGTGTCTTAAAAGTCAAGTGACACATGTTTGCAGATTCAAAACGGGAACTAGTCTCCTTTGCAGCTTGTTTAAACAGCATGAAACTAGTGTAATGGCGTGAATAAGGCAAATGGTGTTGAAAAAACTGATTCATAAGGGCCCGTGATGCCACTTGTTACGCAGCCATTGACCAGACTCTGTGATATGGCCTCTGCTGTGTGTATCATCCTTTAAATGCTCATGTAGGATCCAGTCCTCAAACTTTGGACTATACTAGAGTTCCCATGGGCGAATGGCATCATACTGAACTCAAAGATCTTCTTCTAACTCCTACAAATTGTGAGAAGAGACACAGAAAGTGAGAGAGAGTAGGCAAAGTTCCACAAAAAGTAACATCCTTCAAAAAAATCTTAACGCTCGCTCTCGCGTGTTAAAATGACCAATGCTACAGAAAAGGCTCGGAGCAGAATCGAAGGTTGGCTGGTTCATTTTATAAGTAATTGTTGCATGATACAGGAATCGAACGGGCAAAAGGAACCCCTTGCAAAATAATCAGAGATGATGTTCCATAATCTAAAATACAATTAAGAATGTCAAACCAGTCGGGTCATTTGACCCGCAACACCCCCCACCTGACCTCCCACGGCAACACCATGCAAAATAATTGCTTGCCCATGAGCAGCCCAAATTCTACAACCAAAATTCACTTCTCCCCATGTTCATCCCTTGTTCTTCTTCAAAGAATGTCCCGTCTTCCGCTTGTGACGGCTGAAATCCGAAACAAATCTGAATGTCTGAGCACAGCCTGGTTCTTTACATACATATGGGCGGGCACCTGTATGCACTCTCATGTGTTCGGTCCTTGCCCATGCCCACTTGAATGTCATCTTGCACCCTTTCCAGGAGCATTTAAGTGGCCTATCATCAAGATGAACCCGGCGATGCTGTAACAAATACTTGTGTGAGAAGAAGCGTTTGCCACAACCTTTGAATGCACAAGTATTGCGCTTATGTAGAAGGAGCTCTTGCTTCAGGTTGAAGGACATGGTGCAGCCATCTATATCACATTGGTACACGCCACCTTCATCATCAGCAGCTTTGACCAATGTTGCTTTTCTCATCTGTTTCTCGGCCTTCTTTGTGTGTTTTTTCTGTTGCTGCTTGACAACAGATGCACATCCCTCATTGAGGGCAACAGTTTTTGATGGCCTCGTCCTGAGTCTGGTGCATGGTCCTCCATCTGACCCACCCTTTGTCTCTTCTTCAGGCTTTACTTTAGAAGCCACATCAGCCTGATCAGATTTCTTCTTGCAACTGTATTGTATTATAGGCAACTCAGGCTTTTCGGATTTCTCTGCAGCATGGCATTTTGATTCTTCCGGTGTTTTTATCTCAGGTTGTACTGATTCAGTGGTCTCCCATTCAGGGCATTTGAGCCTTTTCCTGCGTGCCTTCGCAAATGGCATCCTCCGTTTTGCTGATCTCTTGGCAGTGCTTACTTCTGGCAACAAGTTCCCCTCTGTACAGTAGGTAGGTTTGATCTGCCTGGGACTTTGTTCAGACTCAGAGTCTAGATCAAGAGATTGAAGATCATTATCAGGCTTCAATGCTTGTGCATCACCTCCACAAGCCAAGTATGGGTGGACTTGGTTCACCATCCACACTCTACCACACCATTTTCCTGCAACAACAAGTTTCTTCTGCCTGCTGTTCTTCCCCTGAGTCTCCAGTGCAGCAACATCATTGTCCAGGAAATTGCAACCAAAAACTTCATACAAGATAGGGTTGTAAGGCATTTGCTTGCTGTAGATAGGAGATCTACTCAAATTGGCAGAGTGGCAGAGGTTGATACTCAACTTTACTGCCCAGTCACCATTTCCAGGATACAAGTCATCATCCAAAGCAGATTCAATTTTTTGTAACTCTTCTGGACTAAACTTGGCAAACTGAATATCCTTCCAGTCATGGTTAATTCCCATCTCTTCAGCAAATGCTTTTGCTTGCTCTTCAACTTCAGAATAATCTGTCAAAATGATCACGACAGCCAATAAATTCAACTTTACCTCAGAAACCATGATCAGGCGCTCAAGAGAACTTATTGACACAACATACGTGATATAGCAGAAATGAAGATAGTCTGTGCCAATTTGTGGATGACAGAAAAACATAATGGTAATTCACTAGCGAAAACAGGAATAATGCCTACCAAACGTGACTGATAAAGAATAACACGTGACTGCAAGAATGAACTTGTGTGTGTGCGAACCGAGTGTTTTATATGTTATAACAGTTAACGCCCAACAGCAGTCAACGTGGTCTAAGAATAGCCTGTAGTCAACAGCCATCTGACTTCTCTCCCTACTTTGTAACAAATGGCATTGCCAATGACCTATACCTTACATTAACACATTAGCTTACCCAAACTTGGGATTATCTACCATTTATTCTTTCAAGAATGAAAGAAACCACCGCTTGTGAACAGAATGATTGGTGGATCTAATTTTTTTGGCTTAGCTACATGTGCAAGAATTACCTACATCCTTGATGAAGTCTTACTAGCCACCTCACAAACCAATGCACCAAGCACCCAATGCACAGCAACACAAAGAACAATGAGAAACTCCAAAGGTAGCTCAGGCTACTTTACAAAAATGTGGCCTATTTTCTGCCAAATTGTACACTTAGTAAAGTTCTCCCATAATACATGTATACGGATTAGCATTTTTCCTTCTTTTCTCCTAAATGGCCTGACATCCATTGCCATTAAGCTTTTATTGGTCTCATTCTATATCAATAGACCAAATCAGGTCAGGCTAATGCAAATGCTCCTGATCTCCCAACTCAACAACTGCATGATCCCGTATGGCTAAACTAACATGTGATGAGAAAGATGCACAAGGATTGCTGTTTAAATTGTATAGTATCATTGAATTATTGTGGTCGAATGACAGGAATAACTGCCTATACTTATATTTTAGGGTCTCAGAAGATGTAATTCAAGATAGATTCACCAACTCAAGAATGAAAATTAAGCCACACTTTAGCACCCCATATCAGTTTAGATGTACCATTCCGTTATCACAAGAAATATATATCTAAGCAGAATATATTTTCTTACATCTGGCTCCTCTTTTGTTTCTCCATGTTTAATCATTGTTGACATATAATACTATTGCAATTCAAAATTGAACCTTAGATTTTCACATTTAAATAAATAGAGTGAAAGTCTAGATGAGTGTAAGTGGCATCGGCAGAGTACAGACAATTGGACCAAGGAGAACTGGCTTTACAGGTACCACGAACAAATGCAAGAAGTGCTACCCTCCGATCACAAGTCATTGACCTTTTAGAAGACCCAAGCCTCCTTAGTCAAGGTTAAAGATCCCTCTAAGCTTTGTCATTATCACCATAGGCCATGGCACGAAGCAATATATCACCTTGAAACACAAGTCTAAGATCATAACGACAAAGGGCACCATCATGAGAAACATTGAAAAACATGGGAATTCATATGTAACATCAAGAACTCCATGAATGGCATGACCTATCATCTCAACAAGTGTCCCTAGCACTTAGCAGAAGGAATTATCCTCTCTCTCTCTCTCTCTCTCTATATATATATATATATATATATATATATATATATATATATATAGATATATAGTGTTTGTGTGTGTTCTGCATGTGTATTACAGTTATCCTCGGCTGCATATATATATATACTGTGTGTATCAGTACAAGCTAACGATGGGTGGTTCTCCATACTTTGTATTTCCTACATATTGTGTGTAATCTCATAATCCACAAATTTGATATTTTTTTAAATATACTTGATATTGTCGCCATGTGAAGCTGACTTATATTGGAAAAATATCATGATGTCATATTTTCAAGTTCACCATTTCAAAATGTCAAGTTATTGTTGTACTATAATCCCCAGATATTATTGATTTTCCAAATCAGTCATAGTTCCTTTTTCATCTTTTGAATATGTGACAACCTACTTGTTCCTTTATACTTTTGTAAAAACAACTTTTGGAAACCTATTATTTCACTGCTTTCTCTTTCTTTTTTTTTATATATGCTAAGTTTTAAAATCTCCAGGGTTTCCATGAGAAATTCTTGTCAAGAACCAATATATATATATATATATATATATATATATATATATATATATATATATATATATATATATATATATATATATATATATATATATATATATATATATATATATATATATATATATATATATAGAGAGAGAGAGAGAGAGAGAGAGAGAGACTGAAACACCCCTCAAAGGAAGCAATAGGTATCAATTAAAGAAATTCATTTGTTTCCTCCTTTAAGGGGTATTTCAATCTCTTGAAAATACAACTTAAGTTTCTATTTTTTTCAACATAATCTCTACTGTATGATTCTGTTAAAATCAATGGCTCAGACGATTCTCATCAAGTACGACATATGAGAGCATTTTAACTACTTATTTCCCTCTCTCTTTCTCTCTCTTCTATATATATATATATATATATATATATATATATATATATATATATATATATATATATATATATATATATATATATATATAGAAGCTGAAATCGTCTGACCATCCTGATGCACCAGCCTCTAACACATGCAGCCAATTAATGCATTGGCCTGCATGTGTGAGGGTCCGGAGCATCCGGACGACCGGAGAAATCCACTCCTATGCACGCGCGCGCGCGTGTGTGTGTTTTTGTGTGTGTGTGTGTGTGTGTGTGTGTGTGTGTAATGTGTATGTTAAATCAGCCGTCTGCCAAATGGCAATAATTTATGATGTTGCAATGGTTTGTGATGTTTTTAGTGACAGTTTCATGGAGCTTTTAGCGGCAGATTTCAATTATTCAGCCATCTGGCAACTGGCTAATTTCAATTTTCAATGTTTCATATATATACATATATATTTATATATCAGCTGAAATCCTCTGGCCACCTTGATGCACCAACATGGGACTGCAAGTGTGAGAATGCTGAGCATTCGAACAGCCAGAGACATCCACGTCCTCTGTGTCCGTGTGTGTGTGTGTGTGTGTGTGTAACACACGTATATATAGGAATTGAAATCAGCTGGCTGCCGGATGTTGCCAAATGGTTAAATTTTTAAAATCCGTCGCTAAGAATATTTAGCAAGAAAAACATTGCGGCAGTTTATGATGTTGCAATGATTTGTGATGTTTTTAGTGGCGGTTTCATGGAGCTTTCAGCACCTGTATTATTTTGGGCTTGCTATTTTCTACCCCCACTTTTCCTTCTACTTTTCTTTTCTTTTTACAACCATCCTTCCCACCCTAAGATTGTAGATCATAGGGTGGGTAAGCAACCTGAAAAATCAGTCCCAAAAATAGGATTTGATTTAACTTATTTCTGCCACACACACACACACATAGCTCAGAAAAGTTTCTCAATGCTTACTGTTGGGCACTGTATTATCAACCACTATTGGTTCCATACCGACAATTACCACTTCTGCATCCTCATCTGGTGCTAAACAGTGAGCACTGAACACAGAGAAAATTGTCCGAGTTTACATAGGTGTGCGTGTGTGTATATGTGTTTCTTGGACAAATAAAGCACATGTATAAAGTAAAGACATATTAACATGTTAAAAAGGAAAACAGAAAATACAGTGTACAAAATAAGACCAGAAGATACTCACAGAAACTACTTTTAAAGTAGGTACTGAAACTCTCCTCTCAACCAGTGGGTCTTGGCTAGTCACTTTAGTCAAGCAACTAGCCGTGCTACTACTCCCCGGCAGCTTAAATGCCAATGTCCAAGGGTACGAGACATAGTCGGACTGACTAGTAGCTTGTTTGGCATCATCGCATGCCATAAAACGCTTCAGTTACCATGTGTTCCCCATGTGAAAATGGTACTTGTATTCTTCACCCAGACAACCAAACTAAGTGTTTGAATATAGGCAACACTAAGTCATTAGCTTATCTAGTTTTCTTCCATGACCATGATTGCACATTTTGCATTCACTTTCTTATTTTATCCTGCATAGCTTGTAATCAATTATATTGGATATAAATTTTATCTATATTTATTTTGATGCTTTCACAATTTTCGCAACCTGAAATAGTTGTTCAGAAAGTTTGCATTTAAAGCCGCATTAATGATTTTATGCTTTGTGTCAAGAAATAAAAAGTGCATGCACACATACAAAGCGAATTAGATTTGGTGCCAGTTGGGTCTTTTGGTGGCCGTCCAGGCACTTCAGTCAATTTTCAGGAAAAATATCACCATATAAATGTTGTCAGAATGTCTAAAAATGTACAATTCCAAAAACTGGCACATGATACCAAGCATATCCATATTTCAACATCTGCCTCCTACAAAAGCTTATTATGACCTCTCAAAAGGAAACACAACATTTTATCTGCATAGATCATAAATATAACATAGCTGCAATTAAGCGACAAGCTCTTAAAACATGACATATATAGCCAATTAAGTGAATAACCTTAAAAAAAAAAGGGAAACCTGGGTGTACATTTTGTTAATTGTTAAAAACAGCTACAGATAATGTCAAATGCTATGTACCAATGAACAATAAAAGGGTGATAGGCTGATAGCAATCCTTGGCAATGTAACATAGACAACAGTGTCAAATGTTAGATAGAAAAATTTTCAGTGATTTCGATATTACGCTTGACCAAGTTCAGTATATAAAGACGAAATTCGCTTATCAGGAAATTCCAGAAAGTTGTAAAAGCCACATTGCGAGACCATGTAAACAAGAAATTAAAGATCATACTACATTTCTCCCATAAGACATCCACAACGAGAAATGAAATCCACATTAATGCTCTCTCTCAAATCATATCATAGCTCTCATAAACAACGTAACAAGAAATGGAAGTCAGTGCTCTCTTTCTCTCCCTCATTCTTGTGTGGCTTCTCTATTTTTTTTTCTTTAATTTGGATCGGCCTTCATCTTCTCAGCTATTTTCCAGTTTTGAAAGCTTAGAACAGCTAAGCTATATCTATAATCAAAGCTAATGATTATTTTTTGAAAATACACAAGGAAAATAAACAAAAAATAAGATATGGAACACTATTTGCAGGTTTGTGACTTTATATCAGAATTCTTTAAAAAAAAAATCAAATTCTATATTCTGTTTGTGAGTGACCTACATGTACATATCAATGTTTTGTGACAGAAAGAAATTGAACAGCATATAAGAGAAAAACAAATAATAAGCAGCAAATTTAAATCATGGTAACAAATATTTCATCGGAAAACAATGCCTAAAACAATCTTACCCACTTTTGCTGTTTTGTCGGAGGTATCTTTTAAAATAATGCCCCTAACTATTTTCTTCGCGAGATATTTAATCAATCCCATCTAATATTTAATAATCTAAACCCATCGAGTAAGATTCATTTGGTATCCTGAACCCTCATGCAATGGTTTTGAGTTCTACTTTTGGTACTTTGAAACCCCTTTACTTATTAACCCATTTAACCATTTCTGTCCTTGTCCTTCACATGCGTGATACTGATAACCCAAAATTCAGGAAATTGAATGCAACATAAAAAAGACTAACTTATAAGCATTCTTTGTCTTTATGATAAATATATGACTATTTTGCAACGATATATATATATATATATATATATATACGTAATTCTTTTTAAGTTTTTTCCTTTTGTTGATCTTTTCCAAGATTTTTCTGAGAAAATAAATTTTTAAAAACCTCACAAGATTTTCTGCTGCTGACCTTTTGCTGAGAACAAGATTTATGACTGATCGAAATGATAAGATGGAAGTGAACATACACACTAACTAATATCATAGAAGAAACTGAACGTCACAATCAAAAGCTGAAACAAATTGCAGAATAATGGTCACCTGGATGACATAGCACAAATATGTCGGATCCACCAATTGGCTCAAGCTGTCTCTGGGCCTCCAGAGCATGTTCTAGACAAAAAACATGCATTCTTGAGAACTCAACATTAGGACCCCGAAGATGTGGTAATTTTCCCTCAGGTCTTTGCACATCTAAGCTCGTTAGATGAGTAATGTGCATAGTTTCAGCAGAACTTTCACTTGGTTTGCAAGAATGGGAAATGGAAGTCACCATTGCCTTATCCAGATTAGCATCTGAATCTTGAGACACTGCACCACTTTCCACAATGTTAGATTCTTCACGGGCATCTATACTTAGCTCACCTTCACTGGAACCATGAATTGCTTCATTTACAGATGCAGTCATGTTATTGCATGCTTCTGCTGAATCACAAATATTCACTACAGAATTTGATTCAGCCTGCCCAAGATTGTCCAGACCTTCCCCCAAAGAACACTCTGGATTGTCCACTTTCACCACCTTGGCAATTGAAGCTTCAACCACCTTCTCTGAGTCACCATTAAATTGGCAATGAGTAGCAACTTTGTTTTGAGGAGATTCCAGGGCACCACTGAATTTTGAAGTAGTTTCACCAGAGCATAATGAAACTTTTGGGAACAAATTACCACTTGAATCAGGAATTTTATCAACAGAACTAGATCTTAAAGGTAAAATGTCAGAATCAGAACCAGATGCTGGATTTTTAGTATGTAAGCAAGATTCATTTTGGTCTATATCCTCCTCAGAATCTGACTGATCCCCATAAGCAACAGCCAGCAGGTCAAGTGCTGAAGAAGAAATATTGTCGACATTACTTTTTCCAGCAGAGTGTTTCTCATCATCATTGCTGATGCCTGAAACAGATAGATAAATGCAAAATAAGTTATAACACACATTCCATATCAGAAAACTATGCAACTGCTTGAAGTACCACACTAACATCAAGAAGAGGTACAGCTGGGGAAAAAAGGCAAAAAAGAAAAAACTCCAGTTCTGTGACGTCAGATGTGTTATAACTTCGGCATTATAATTCAAATTTGATTTATCTTTGTTAAGTTCTCGCCTCTTCATCAAACACCTCAACAGGACATAATAAAAAAGGACGAAGAAGAAAAAACCAAAAAGAAGCATGAACTGTGTATGGCAATAAATAACTGGAACATCATAATCCCAACAGTTAACAGATCAAGTACCACATGATTACGAATACGATTAAATTTGCTAATAATAAATATGAAAGCACTGAAAAGAAACCAATATATGTAAGTTCATATTGTCGGCTTCCCATGTACAATGATTGAAACTAACCACAATAAGAGAACTTCAAGAAGAGAAACTTCCTGCCAATTAAAGTGGGCAACATGAAATATATTTTAAATTTTAAAGCATTATATGTAACGGGTTAAACTTACCACAATGAACATTAAAATCTGAATATTTCCCATCTTCTAGATGTGTTCCACATGTTGATCTAGAACCATTGTGCGGTTGTTTCAGATAGGCACAATCATGAGACAGAAGCTCTCTGACAGCTTCCTCCGAAGGTTGAATAACAGCCATGCAAGCAAATCCTAAAATTCCACAAGTGACACAAGAAAAAAATCCTTGATCAAGCAGCAAATCACCAGAGGATAAGCATTTTTTTCCATAACTTGTGCACGGAGATGCAGAACTTAACGAGCCAACATGCTCTTCACGTCTGAAATATTTTACAGGAGAAGACCTATTTCCCTTTCGTATAGTCTCAGACTTTTCTTTCATCAAAGGATAATCGTAAACTTGTCTGTAATGCATCAATATATCAGGTGGAGTATCACAGGCACTTTTAGTTACTGGCTCAAATGATTCTTTAGGGCTGCATAGACCAATGGACAGCCTAGACTTTGACTTTCCTTTAGGCTTGTCATATAATGCTGAGCGGAATGAAGATTCTGAATTTTTTGGAGGTAGCAAAAGGCATGCTGATCCTTTGGTACAGAGAACATGAAGCAGTTCGTTGGTTTGGATTACATTTTGGACAAATAGCTCTCTAATCATTGATTCTCCTTCGCCTCGTTTCTTATCTTTCAGTCTTAAGCTTCTTGGCTCAACCGAAATGCTTGCAGGAATCCTGCAACCCAAGAATGATGTTTTTAAGAGAGTTTCTTGGAGAGAGAATTTTAAAATCTATATCATCAAATTTCAAATTTCACATTATAATTCCACTTATATGTAACAATTTATACCTCTGCACAGGCGAAACATACATGCAAATTAGGCCAAAAGAATAAAAAACTAAATATGATTGGTAAATCAAGAATGCCTGTACATAATAGCTAAACGAGGGACAAATAATGAAACTGAACATTGACTTAAGATTGGCTGGCACCACTTTAGTGGTTTCTTACCCCTCTACACCACCCTTCCCACTCCTTTGACTAGGTAGAAACATCTTCCCTGATTCTGATCCCCAAGCCCCTAGCTAACCCACGCAACTAAGCGAGCCATCCTTTTTATTATGTCACAAGCAAATTATGCAAATTTTTTGGAATTTCAGACAAATGGTAGAAATGCAGTATGGTGCTAACTAATATAAATATGCACCTTAATCATGATCATTTTTTTACATCACACAGACATCACATGATTTATTGAGCCATATTCATAAATTCAACAATTGGAGAAGCAGGCATGCTACAAAATTGTGTAAGTGCTATCAAACCTAAATCATCACTTCATGGATCATTAGCATGATGTTTTTCATAGAGTCATGGCTATAATCTGCTGTTTTCTACCATGTGTCTGCTGGCACCATAATTAATTAATCCAACCCACCTTTTCCATTCCCAGGATCTACCAATCCTAGGGTGGAGAGCATGACAGTGAAACGGGAAAATGAAAAACAAGGGGAGAGAAAGAGTAGATGAGAGTGAGAGAACTCAATATATACATATTCCATGGTTGGGACTTGGGACAACCCAAACAACTGGGTATACTTTTTTCTCATTAAATCAACAATAAGTCAGCTCTCGGAATTGGTAATGAGTCAGTGCTTAGTTATATATAGTACCAAGATCTTGTTATCAATATTTACCTACCATCAAAGGTCCGGCAGCTAGTTTCAATATTCACCCACACGATGGGATTGCTGAATACCCATATTAAAAAAAGTCAGGAAAAACCAGCACGAAGATTAGATTTGTAAGGATTTTAATTAGTGGTATTGGCTTTCCCAGCTCATAAAATTCAATTTACATAATG